>JARQWZ010003176.1:0-176412 GCA_033150135.1 Gobio occitaniae
ATGGGCAGTTCTTTCCAGGAGACAGCGGCAGGGCCGCTCCTTCCCCCGGTGGAGGGCCGGGGGAGAATCTTTTGTTCAGCTGCTGGCCCCCGGGTCAGCAGCACCCTAATGTGGTTAAAGAAAGAACTGACAACCCCATCCCTGAGCCCCCAGAGATCGGTGACGGCAGTGCGCGCCACCCTCGGGTCTCGCCACTCTCGTCCCTCTCTGTCGCCAGCCCCCTGGCAGAGCAGACCCCAGTGGAACGCAAGTCCTTCCCTGGTCTCCTCTGTCAGGGCGCAGCCGTTAACCGTGCTCCGACCCGGGGACGCCCAACAGCCTCCCCTGTCCGCGCCGGTAACGCTGCCTCGCTGCCCCACCCAGGGTACGTCTGTCGTCCGTATGACCCCGTTGGTGCAGTCTCTGGAAGCCTGGCTTCAGCTTCCGGGGCTGTCCCGCTGGGTTGCCCGGACCATCAGGCTCGGCTACGCGATTCAGTTCGCGCAGGCTCCTCCCCGTTACAGGGGAGTCCGCTATACCATGACCGGGGCCCATGCTCCCGTCATGCGTGCGGAGATTGCCACTCTACTGGCGAAGGGTGCGATCGAGCCTGTCCCTCCAGCCGAAATGAGGTCGGGGTTCTACAGCCCCCTCCTTCATTGTACCCAAGAAAACCGGTGGGTTACGGCCAATCCTGGACCTTCGCATCTTGAACCGATCCCTTCACCGGCTTCCGTTCAAGATGTTGACTGCGAAACGCCTTTTCGAATGCGTTCGTCCGGACGATTGGTTTGCAGCGATCGACCTGAAGGACGCCTACTTCCATGTCTCCATCCTTCCTCGACACAGACCGTTCCTACGGTTTGCTTTCGAGGGGCGAGCATACCAGTACGCAGTTCTCCCATTCGGGTTATCTCTGTCCCCTCGCGTCTTCACGAAGATTGCCGAGGCAGCCCTTGCGCCCCTTTGGCAGCACGGGGTCCGCATCCTGAACTACCTCGACGACTGGCTCATACTAGGCCACTCTCGAGAGCAGGTTTGCGGACACAGAGATCTGGTTCTCCACCACTTAACCCGTCTGGGCCTTCGGGTCAACTGGGAGAAGAGCAAACTTTGCCCCGTGCAGAGGATCTCTTTTCTCGGTATGGAGATCGACTCGGTCGCCATGTACGCGCAGCTTTCGAGCGAGCGCGCGCAGTCTCTGCTGACTTGCCTCCGACAAATCGAGAGCAAGAATGCGGTTCCACTGAAACTATTTCAGAGGCTCCTGGGGCATATGGCATCTGCAGCCGCGGTAACGCCGCTCGGATTGCTTCATATGAGACCGCTTCAGCACTGGCTTCGCGATCGAGTCCCGAGATGGGCATGGCTGTCTGGCACGCTCCGGGTCCAAGTGACTCGGGCCTGCCTACAGACGCTCACCCCGTGGTCGAACCTCAGCTTTCTACGGGCAGGTGTGCCCTTAGAACGAGTTTCCAGGCATGTTGTCGTATCGACGGATGCCTCTGCCACGGGCTGGGCTGCCATGTGCAATGGACAAGCAGCCGCGGGCTCCTGGACAGGACCCCAGCGCCTCCTGCATGTCAATTGCCTCGAGTTACTGGCAGTACGGTTCGCTCTGCACCACTTCCGAGCGCTGCTGAAGGGTCAACATGTGCTTGTCCGGACAGACAACACGGCCGTAGTAGCGTACATCAACCACCAGGGCGGGTCTACGCTCCCGCCGCATGTCTCAACTCGCCCGCCATCTCGTTCTATGGAGTCAGAAGCGCCTGAGGTCCCTTCGTGCTGTCCATATTTCGGGAGTCCTGAACCACGCAGCCGACGAGCTCTCGCGGTTTCAGCCTCTCCCGGGAGAATGGAGACTCCATCCCCGGACGGTTCAGCTGATTTGGGAACAGTTCGGCGACGCACAGGTAGATCTGTTTGCCTCCCACGACTCTTCCCACTGCAGCCTGTATTATTCCCTGACCGAGGGCACGCTCGGCACGGATGCACTGGCGCACAGCTGGCCGCGGGGCCTACGCAAATATGCGTTCCCCCCAGTGAGCCTACTCGCACAGCTTCTGTGCAAGATCAGGGAGGACAAGGAGCAGGTCCTTTTGGTCGCCCCGTACTGGCACGGCCGGACCTGGTTCCCCGAACTCATACTCCTTGCGACAGCCCCTCCCTGGCCTATTCCTTTGAGACCGGACCTCCTTACTCAGAGACGGGGCACCCATTGGCACCCGCGTTCCGACCTCTGGAACCTCCACGTGTGGCTCCTAGACGGGGACCCGGCAGGTTTGAGTGGCCTACCACCTACGGTGGTCGCCACCATCACTTCCGCTAGGGCAGAGTCCACTCGGCATGCCTATGCGTTGAAGTGGAACCTCTTCGTCACCTGGTGCTCTTCCCGCCAAGAAGACCCCTGGAAATGCCCGATCGGGTCCGTGCTTGAGTTTCTCCAAGAGGGGCTGGAGCGAAGGCTGTCTCCCTCCACCCTCAAGGTATATGTGGCCGCAATATCTGCCCACCACGATCTCTTGGAGAACAAAAAGGTAAGTCAGCACGACCTGGTCATCAGGTTTCAGAGGGGAGCTAGGAGACTGAATCCTCCTCGCTCTCATCTCGTACCCTCTTGGGACCTTGCAGTAGTGTTAACTGCTCTGCAGAGACCTCCCTTCGAGCCTTTGCGGTCGGTTGATATTAAGTTTCTGTCTATGAAGACGGCTCTGCTGACCGCATTGGCCTCAGTCAAGAGGGTCGGGGACCTTCAGGCATTTTCGGTTGACGAAGCGTGCCTGGAATTCGGGCCGGCTAATTCTCACGTGATCCTGAGACCCCGGCTTGGATATGTGCCCAAGGTTCCCACCACTCCGTTTAAGGACCAGGTGGTGAACCTGCAAGCGCTGCCTTTGGAGGAGGCAGACCCAGCCTTGGCATTGCTCTGTCCAGTACGCGCCCTTCGCGCCTTACGTAGACATGACGCAGTGTTTCAGGACCTCAGACCAGCTCTTTGTCTGTTATGGTGGGAGAGCGGAAGGGAAGTGCTCTCTCAAAGCAAAGGCTGTCTCACTGGATAGTGGACACCATTGTTTTGGCTTACCAGCAGCAAGGCCGACCATGTCCCCTTGGTGTGAGGGCACACTCCACCCGGAGTGTGGCCTCCTCTTGGGCTCTAGCGCATGGCGCCTCGCTAGCAGACATCTGCAGAGCTGCAGGCTGGGCGACACCCAACACATTCGCCAGATTCTACAATCTCCGAGTGGAGCCAGTGTCCGACTATGTACTCGCCCCCCCGAGGGGCCGGTGATGGGCCAGGCTCAGGTGGTCTTCGCTTGCTCGTCACTCCACTCCACGGACTGGATACGTGCGATATTTTCCTCAGGTGAGCTCCCCGAGAGCCCTGAGCTCCTCCAGCACTGTCGACGCCGACATCAGTTCAGTCTGCCCTTTCGAGCCCAGACCCTCATGTCCGGCCAGGTGCCCCATGTGCATGGTTCCCTCCGGCGACCCCCCACATGTGTATTTCACCGTAAGTCTCCGCAGTGAGCGGGTTTCTTCCCTTGGCGTGTCCCCGCCACCCCTAGGGTTAAAAATCCACCTTCGGCTGGTACCCTAGAGATCTTCCATATGCAACCCCCTCCGGGTCATATGTGTCTCTTAAGTCCTCCCCACGGTAGGCATCTTTGGCATTTCCTCACTGGGATATGCTTCCCAGTGTACCTTGGTAATCCTGTGTTAAGTGGGAGTCCTTCGTCCGTACTAGTCTTACGACAGGGTACTCACACTTACGCAGGGCACTGGAAGACAGCTGTGTGGCGGGATTATATTGGGACCCCCATTCGTTAGTCACTAACGTTACGTCGTAGTGACTGAACGAAGGGGAACGTCTCGGTTACGGAGACGTTTATCTTTCCATAAGATAACGCAACTCTTCCATAGCCACACTCAACTTAATCACATGTATGCTATGCATCGCATGCACTTTATTCCTTTACAATATAAATGATTATCTCCAATGTTCAATAATCCCGATGTGCAAGCTAAATCCAGCGGTGTAGAGTCATAATTAATTGATGACGCTTTGAAGTGACGAAAAAGGGAGCGAGGATATATAATTTCACTTGATTCAATTCCTCCATCCTCATGTCTTTTCCTTGCGTCCTTCCCTCGTACCCTGATGGGGTGTAGCTAAGATGCAAGGAAAGGATGCGAGGAAAGGATGCAAAGAATGGAAACGAGGATGCGCAAGTAAGAATTGAGAAGCACCCCTTGACTAGTTTCCCAAACTAGAGAGGGGGAAGGTGGTCATCTGATGTACTCAAAACCACACCTTAAAAAATCACAGATTAGATGACTAACATTACCTCAGGAATTAGTTAAGACGAGGCTGACGCAACAACCACAGCGGATCTAGATTCCGAGGCCGAGCCATTAGTTAGTACACAATCTTCAGCCGACAACAATTCATCAGTTGCTGGTCCTTTACTGGAGTGCCACCAATCAACTCAGCAGCCCATCCCGTCACAGGATTATGTCCCAGTGGATGTAGGAGTTGCATGTGGAATTGACTGTGCAAGTGGGTCACTGTCGCAAGGCCAGCCTTCAGATCTGGCAGAAATACAGGAAAGGCCAACCCAACCACATCTAAAAAAATTCCCAGACCGAATGAAATCTGGCAAGGCACGGAGCTTCTCACGCAGATGGTATGATGAATTTAAGTGGATAGAATACAGCCGGACTAGGGATGCAATATTTTGCAAGGCCGTAAATTTACAGTAAGTAAGATACTGGATTTTTACAGGTTTTTTTTAAATACAATAAAGTACTGTATTTATACAGCAGTGCTACTGTGATTATAGTAGCGTTATTACAGTAAAATGTTGTAATGAATTATAATTTCCTGTATATTTAATGCAACTCAGTTGCAAAGAACTTCCTGTAATTTTACAGGACAGAATTACAATATAATATTGTAATTCAACATACTGTATATCCTGTTATTTGTATGTGTCTTCCGCAATAACAACAAAACAATGGCATCTTTTCTTTGTTTCATCAACACATTACACACTTTTTTTTCATACAAAAAAATTAGTTTCACAGGAGAATCTAGCTCACTTCCAGACATCCAGAGAGCCTATCTGACACAGCATAAGAGTCTGACAGAAGAGAAGAAATTGTTGAATAATGACGATATTTTGTTGATATTTAGACGAAAGCATCTGCTAAATACCTTAACCATACTTCACAAAATTTGACATTAATTAATTAATTAGTCCGTCAGACTCTTCTGTTTAAATAAATGTCCTGCAGGGGAATACCAACTCTAGATAGAACAGACACTTAACGGCAATAGCTGGGTCTCCATCCCACTTTTTAATGCACATTTTAACCATTTGAAAAATAAATCCTGACTGGAAAATTAAAATTTACATAAAATATTATAATGTGAATAAAAACTTTTATGTGGATTGACTCGATATTTTGTTGGAACGGATGTATTTCGCATTTATTGCAATTTTATCAGGTGGAAGCTGCCCTGGCAACCTTACGTTTTGATCCCACAGCTGTTCACAATTCTTTCCTAGATGTGTGTCCATTTCTAATTCGCATAACAGAGCTGATGGAAACGCTCTCCATTTAAAGCGTTTTTTTTTTTGTGCAAAATTTGTACGAATGCACTCAAAAGATGCAAATGAGTTGGATGGAAACCATAGAGTAGGGGAGAAATGCATAGAGTAGGGGAGAGCAGGGCACAACCTAACGCTTTTTGACTTTCTCAGTTTGTGTAAATCCACTTGGGGTTCAGAGTATTTATTGTTTCCCACATTAATTGCACACATGTCTAGTACAATTATGTGGTTTTGTTTCATTAATACTGTGTGTACTTTTTTCTTGATTTACCCCGAAAGAATGGAAGTGAAATGTGACAACATGCCCCATAGGTGGGGTACATTGTAACATGTGGTGGGGCACAATGTAACATGACCTAATAACAGCTTAAAATGTTACCTGATATAATCAAAAAAATATACAAGACAAACTAAAATAGTTTGTCAACAAAATACAATTATTAACTTTTTAAAATAAAATGATGGCAATTTTTAATAATTAAAATATAAGCATTTTTGAGTTTGACTACAAACACATCGCTAAATACAGCTATACAGCAGAGTTCAAAACATAATAATAATTCATAATTTCTCAGTCATTATTCACCCTTTTCTCATGGTTTCTCAAAAGAATTCATAAAAGTATAGAATATAATGGCATATTTCTAATAGGGGGTCATTGTAACGCAGTGTTACAACACACCCCATCTGCACAACTGGGATTTAAATAGTGGATCGGGTCTTCTGCTGTTAGATCAACATTAAAGAACCATCTCAACTGTTAAATAACAGATATAAGATTACAATATCGGATTTGTCTTATTTTAAATAAACACAAAAAACAGAGATGAAAACTAAACTTAAGTAAGAAATGTACTTTTGCTATGGTTAAATACATGTTCAGTAATTTTAATTTTGGCGCTATTTTTTCTCTAAATAATGTTGATATGAAAACTAGTAAATACACTAAGTTTCATCATTCTTGCATGTGTGGAAAGGGTTAAAACATGCGCTTTACAATTAACCCCGCGTTAGGTTGTGCCCCGCGCTCCCCTATATCATATAGAGCCTAATAATACTGGACAAAAAGGAAGTGATTCATGGGACGTTCCATGTGAGAATGATGGATCTATTTTCTTTATTAGTGTGTAAACAGTTTAAACATACCTTTGGACAAATTCAAGAGTGCTTGAGGTCTCTTTAGGATACTGCACGTTGATGTCCTTCCATGGACATCATCCACTTGTCTACATAGTGTCTCTCCTGAAATGCATTAAAATATGATAACACTAGATAGCACTAGAAAGCTGCACTACATAAACACACACAAGTGGAGGGCAAAAAATTTACCTGATTTAAATTTGGCTGCTATTCCTTTCAAAGTAGTCTCCTTGTGCAGGGATATACAGTTCTCAGTGCTCCTGGCTCGGTTGGAACGCTCCCTGGAAGTCTTGCCATTTAAGCCTATCAGCACCATCTGAGATGTGTTATAGATCTCCTCTACTGTGTCAAAATGGTGACCCAGTTATCATTTTTGAAAACTTGCGCTGTGAGCGTGTTATTATTATTTGAATATTCCATACAGTATGCCAGGCAGCAATATATAATTTGAGACAAAGAAAATGGTCGACTGAACACAGAAGAAAAAATGGCTAATGTTTTTAATATGCTGTATGTATTCCACCCCATCTAAAACAGTAAAAGGATGTTAGCCATTCAACTCCCTATAGCGGTTCAGACTGTCTATGGAATATTAGAATAATTTGGAATATATAGTCTGTGTGGAGACTATATTATCAACACAATTGTATTATTGCACAAGCAATTTTCACAATAACTGTTGGAAGAGAGAAGTAGCCAGTGTGTGTGTGTGTGTGTGTGTGTGTGTGTGTACTTGCAAGTTATACTCACATCAGCCTTAAGAAGCCATTCTCCTTAAATTGGGCCAGTAAGTTAGGCATATGATAATGCAGCCTTGCTGCCATTCTTTTCTAAATAGGCATCCAAGACTTCACCCACACCTGTTGTCGATTTCAAGACAGCAAAACAGAAGTCATAATAACGTTACAATAGCCTATCTGGTAGTACGTGTAATCAATGCAATAATAATATAAGCTAAGGAAGGTGACCGGGCTAATGCTCTCTATTCAACTCTATTCACCATGTTTGCTTTTCCATTGTGAAAATCTCGTGCCTTGTACCTGCATGTGGCACCTTTTTCCATATCACCTCCGTCGAGGTAACAAGCGAATAGAGGCAAGCCGATGAGATGATGTTCAGATCAACAGCTCTGGTTCAGATACAGTATAATTGACAACAAATCTGTGTCTGAAATAATCCAGCTAGCAGCCGATGTGCAGCAACTACTGCGGTGTGTTACCGCTGCTGCTCAGTTTGTCTTTACGTTAGTTAAGGATTCCTTCGGTGTTGACCGTTCAGGACCGTGGTGAAGTTAGTTTTAAGTTGGATAGAGTAAGAAGACGCGACCTGAAACTAACTTCACCGCAGTCAGTTCAGGAGGTTTCTACTGGGAGCGAGCGAGTCGAGGCGAGTTGAGCTAACGTTTGTAGGGACCAGAGGTGGAAAGTAACGAATTACATTTACTCGCATTACTGTAATTGAGTAGTTTTTCTGTGTACTTCTCCTTTTTTTTTGTAGTTTTAAAAATCTGTAATTTTACTTTTACTGAAGTATGTCTTGTTTGAAGTATTGTACTTTGCTACATTTTAAACCACATCCGTTACTGAGTAAAAATAAATAAATAAACAAATAAATAAATAATACAAAGGGGGGAAATCGCACGCTCCGGAAAGACAGGCGGGAGAACAAACGCGCAAAAATCACAAAATGATGGAGACGGACAAGACAGATGCAGACCCAGCTGAAAGCGAAACGCCGTCGCGAATCCCTGGCTACTCTTGTATGGAAATACTGTCTTTGGATTTCAACGTGTGTCCTGTATATCCAATTCGCATAAAATGTTGATGTAAAAGGAGGAAAAACACATAGAATATGTTCGAGAACACATCCCTCTGTGCAGATAAAGGTATGTTTATAACTTAAGGCCGAATGATTTCTGTGATGCAGAGGGAATCCCGGAATTAACATTGAACTTACAGTATAACTCAGATGTCACGTAGGCTAAAACACGCAAACTGATGGATAAATGAATAAATCGAAAGTAGAGCTGTAACTTAGCTAAATCAAATCGAGACATGGTCTGTGAATATTAAAGCGCAAAACACTGCTATATAAATATATGATCTGCTTGTTCTGTCCCTGTGAATAAGCAGCGCCAGCACCGTTTCATCTACTACGTTACATAGGCTACTCAAGTGTAGGCTATGATGCGCGTGATGCTCAAGGGCTGAATCCGAAAGCGCCCCCTAAACCCTCATTCACTATTCCACGTTAGTCCAGTTTACTTGAAGGAGTGAATGAAATCGAGTGAGTGAATTCGGAAAGCCATTGTTTGTACCTACATCGGCTGTACACTCGTTTTTGTGGTGCAATGTGGGATTGAATGAGTACACTCAATAACGCCCACTATGGTTTCGGACACCACTACAAATGCCTGTCGCCTCAAATAGTGCCCTATTTAAGGGTATAGCGGAAGATTTCGGAATCAGTCAAGGTGTTTTTAAAGGTCCCGTTTTTCGTGTTTTTTTTAAGCTTTGATTGTGTTTACAGTGTGCAATATAACGTGTTCATGTTTCATGTGTAAAAAAACACAGTATTTTTCACACAATTTACTTATCTGTATACCGCTGTTTTCACTGTCCTCAAAACGGCCAGAGAATTTCCTCGTTCTATGAAGTCCCTCCTTCAGAAATACGTAACGAGTTCTGATTGTGCCAGCGGTTCCCGTGTTGTGATTCGACAGCAGCTTAGGGCATGTTGCCCGGGAAGGTCACGCCTCTTACCATAACGGGGAGATGAATGCGCTCAAACTACAGCCCCTGAAGGCCAAACAAAGGTGATTTGACTCCGGGATGAAAATAACAGCGTCTGGACGACATGGCGAGCGACAAACGCAACCGAACCGAACGCAACACTTCCTCTTCTCCATGAGGGAGCAACAAGACCACGCCCCCTTTTTCGCGTATTCTTGTGGGCGGAGGTTAGTCAACAAACTGTTCTACTGACGTAATTAAAGCAGGAAGTACCAGGATGTAGTCCAAACCGTCCGTTCGCTGTAGGCTTTGAAAGGGAACTTCTGTTAAATAAAATATCTCGCTTGGCATTGAACTTTGAGCTTTATAATTTGACAGGTATTATTTATGCTCTAACAGCAACATTACACAATAAATAAAGTTTGAAAAATGGGATCACGAAGAACAGGACCTTTAAAGTCTCGCAAACCTTATTTGGACATTAACTTTCCAGAGCTGATCTGAGAGAACCCCTAATGACTTGAGCATTTTCATTTTATTTGAATAAAAACCACTGTCAAATACACTCTGAAACAGGTCTTCACTAAAACCTGTCAAAATAAAAGTTTGGTTTAACTACAAGAAATTATAACAGAAATATATTAGGCCTACTATAGGCCTACAATAGAATGTACTTGTCAAAATAATAATAATAGGCCAATAATAATAACAATAATAATAATACATAATTTAAACATTATTTAAGAATATATTTTTTAATCCATGGTTTTATTGAATAAATCTGTTTTGCAGCATAAAATAAAAGGATAAAAGTTTGTTACATTTTATTTGATTACCACTGTTCCCTTTCAGTCGGTCACTACGACGTACGTCGGTAATAACCGACGAATTGGGATCACTTCAGAGAGCCCCTATCAGCTTCGAGAACTTAAGAACAGGCCAATGACAATTGGCGTGCGAGATTTGCATCTCGCGCTCCGCCCCGCGCCGCGGGTATAAACAGGAAGCGAGAGCACCGCACTGACGTCATTCACTTCGGAGCCGAACCGGCGTTTGAAGTTGCAGAGACTGCTTTCCTGTCCTTCAGCGATAGAGAGAGATTCTTCAAAGAACAGCTGGTCCCGCCCACGGGCGCCCAGTCATCTCTTTCGGAGCACCCGCGGATGAGCAGATGTCGATCGCAGCATCGGAGGGGGAGTTCCAGTCCTCAGAGGATGAGGATTCAGCTGTACTGCCTCCCTCTGGGAGAGTGGCAACGGCTGAGTCGGACCCTGAGTTGACGGCTATGCTTTCCCGGGCCGCCGAAAAGGTCGGGCTTGTGTGGAACCCTCCACCACGTCCCGAACCTTCTAGGTTGGATGATTGGTTCCTGGGGGGGGGGTCGCGCTGGTTCTCAGCGTCCCGCCCCAGTGCCATTCTTCCCGGAGGTGCATGAGGAGCTTTCCAGGTCGTGGACGACACCCTTCAGTGCCAGAAACAGACCTGGAGGCTCCTCCCTCCTCACTACCCTTGACGGTGGACAGGCCAAGGGTTACGAGGGGATCCCGCCGGTCGAACGCGCCGTCGCGATGCAGCTGCGTCCGGCGTCCGCCTCCGAGTGGCGTGGTGATCCTCGTCTCCCGTCCAAAGCCTGTAGGTTTTCGTCCAGTCTAACTGCGAAGGCCTACAGGTCCTGCGGACAGGCCGCGTCTGCCTTGCATGCCATGGCGTTGCTTCAGGTGCACCAAGCCCAGGCACTCATGGACATGCACGAGGGTAGGTCTGACCCAGAGCTCCTCCGGGAGCTCCGGGCGGCGACGGACCTCGCCCTCCGGGCGACGAAAGTTACCGCCCGTTCCGTGGGTCAGGCGATGTCCACCTTAGTGGTCCAGGAACGGCATCTCTGGCTCAACCTGGCCGACATGAGGGAGACTGATAAGAACCGGTTCCTGGACTCCCCCATATCGTCGGCCGGGTTGTTCGGCGACGCGGTCGAGAATTTCGCCCAGCAATTCTCGGCCGCCCAGAAGCAGACGGAGGCCATCAAACACATCCTGCACCGGCGGCCCGCTGCTGCCTCCACCCAGCCGCCGGCTGCAGCACCTCCGCCTGCCCGTCGCCGAGGACGTCCTCCTGCGGCCGCCCCCGCTCCCGCCCCAGCCCAGCAGCAGCCTTCCACCGGCCGTGGGCGTGGAGCCGGTCGCGGGAAAGAACGTCCAGCACCGCTCAGGCCCGCTGCCAAGCCAGGTGGCAAGCGCCGTCGGAAGAGACCCTGAGACGGGCCGCCCAGAGATGGAGGAGACTGCTCTTCGGGAGATGGCTGCAGCACCACTCCTTCCCCCGGTGGAGGGCCGGGGGGAACCCCATTTTTCTTTCTGTTCCGCCACTGGCCCCAGTGCCAGTGGCACCCAAATTTTCAATAAAAGAGCAGTTTCCAACATCTCTGGGTGCCAAGAGAGCGCGTCTGACGGTATGCGACGCTACCCATGCCTCGTACCCCTCAGACACCTCTCTCGCCAACGCACAGGGGGGCGTCGGTTGTGCGGACGCACACAAAGTGCCTCCCCACGCTCGCCCGTCCCCTCAGCGGATGCAGGTCGTGTGTCAGACCCAGACCCCTGCACGGACCACTCCCATGTCGTCCTGGGGCCCCTGCGTTCCGCTGCGCTGCCCCGCTCCGGGTACGTCCGTGGTGCCGATGATCCCGCTTGCTCGGTCTCTGGGGGCCTGGCTAGCGCTCCCCAGCCCGTCTCGCTGGGTCATCCGCACCATCAGACTCGGCTATGCGATTCAGTTCGCCCGGCGTCCCCCCGAAGTTCAGGGGTGTCCACTTCACTTCTATACCGAAGGAGGGCGCCCCCGTGCTTCAGGCGGAGATCGCTGTCCTATTGGCGAAGGACGCGATAGAGCCGGTCCCTCCAGCCGATATGAAGTCCGGGTTCTACAGCCCGTACTTCATTGTACCCAAGAAAGGTGGCGGGTTACGACCAATCCTGGATCTGCGTTACTTGAACCGCTCCCTTCACAGGATGCCGTTCCGAATGTTAACCCAGAAACGCATCTTCAGGTGCATCCGTCCCCAGGATTGGTTTGCAGCGATCGACCTGAAGGACGCGTACTTTCATGTCTCGATTCTCCCTCGACACAGACCGTTTCTACGCTTTGCTTTCGACGGACGGGCATACCAGTACAAAGTCCTACCCTTCGGGTTGTCCCTGTCGCCCCGTGTCTTCACGAAAGTCGCGGAGGCGGCCATTGCTCCCATGAGAGAGCGTGGTGTTCGCATCCTCAACTATCTCGACGACTGGCTGATTCTTGCCCAGTCGCGGGAGCAGTTGTGCGAACACAGGGACATGGTGCTCCGGCACCTCAGCCAGTTGGGTCTTCGGGTCAACTGGGAGAAGAGCAAACTCTGTCCCGTACAGAGGATCTCTTTTCTCGGGATGGAGATCGACTCGGTCGCCATGACTGCGCGCCTCACAGAGGAGCGCGTCCAGTCGGTGCTGAGCTGCTTGAGTACGCTCAGACGCAGTACAGCGGTTCCACTGAAACATTTTCAGAGGCTCCTGGGGCATATGGCAGCAGCAGCCGCAGTAACGCCGCTAGGGCTGCTCCATATGAGACCGCTTCAGCACTGGCTACACGACCGGGTCCCGAGATGGGCGTGGAACAGCGGATCCCTCCGTGTCCAAGTGACGCCGAGATGCCGCCAAACCCTCACCCCGTGGTCGGACCCTTCATTTCTACGGGCAGGAGTGCCTCTAGAACAAGTGTCCAGGCATCATGTTGTCTCCACGGATGCCTCACCCACGGGGTGGGGTGCCACGTACAACGGGCTTGCAGTATCGGGTCTGTGGACGGGGCCCCAACTGCAATGGCATATCAATTGCCTAGAGTTGCTGGCAGTTCGTCTTGCTCTCAGCCGCCTCAAAGGGTCGCTCAAAGACAAGCACGTTCTGGTCCGGACGGACAGCACGACGGCCGTTGCGTACATCAACAAACAGGGTGGTCTACGCTCCCGCCGTTTGTCCCAACTCGCCTGCCATCTCCTCCTGTGGAGTCAGAAGCACCTGAGGTCCCTTCGTGCGATTCACATTCCGGGACTGCTCAACCGTGCGGCCGACGAGCTGTCGCGGTTGCCAGTGCTTCCCGGAGAGTGGCGACTCCACCCCCAGGTGGTCCAGCTGATTTGGAGTCGCTTTGGGGCCGCACAGATCGATCTGTTTGCCGCCCACGACACGACCCACTGCCAGTTGTTCTATTCCCTGTCCGAGGGGACCCTCGGCACGGATGCACTGGCACACAGCTGGCCCCGGGCTCTGCGCAAATATGCGTTTCCCCCAGTGAGCCTTCTTGCACAGACACTGTGCAAGGTCAGGGAGGACGAGGAGCAACTCCTCTTGGTAGCTCCGTACTGGCCCAACAGGACGTGGTTCCCGGAACTAGTGCTCCTCGCGACAGCACCTCCTTGGCCCATTCCTCTGAGGCAGGACCTTCTGTCTCAGAGACGGGGCACCCTATGGCACCCGCGTCCAGACCTCTGGAAACTCCATGTCTGGTCCCTGGACGGGACGCGGAGGTTCTAGGTGACCTACCGCAAGCGGTAGTCGACACCATCGCTTCCGCCAGAGCCCCCTCTACGAGACGGCTATATGCGTTGAAGTGGAACCTGTTCGTCGACTGGTGCTCTTCTCGCCGAGAAGACCCCCGGAAATGTTCGATCGGATCTGTGCTATCTTTTCTTCAAGACGGGTTGGAGAGAAGGCTGTCTCCCTCCACCCTCAAAGTATATGTTGCCGCCATCGCCGCAAGCCATGACCTCATTAATGGTGAGTCCTTAGGCAAGCATGATCTGATCGTCAGGTTCCTAAGGGGAGCGAGGAGACTAAATCCTCCTCGCCCTTCTTCTATACCCTCTTGGGACTTGACTCTGGTGCTGACCGCACTTCAGAGGGCGCCCTTCGAGCCTTTACAGTCAGTAGAGCTTAAGATCTTGTCTCTAAAGACAATACTCCTGATTGCATTGGCCTCAGTTAAGAGGGTAGGGGACCTGCAGGCATTTTCGGTCGACGAATCGTGCCTGGAATTCGGGCCGGGTGATTCTCAGGTGATCCTGAGACCCCGGCCTGGATATGTGCCCAAGGTTCCCACTACTCCCTTCCGGGACCAAGTGGTGAGCCTGCAAGCGCTGCCTTCGGAGGAGGCAGACCCAGCCCTAGCTTTGCTCTGTCCCGTCCGTGCTCTCCGGACTTACGTGGACAGAACGCAAAGCTTCAGGACCTCAGAGCAGCTCTTCGTCTGTTACGGAGGACAGCAGAAGGGAAAGGCTGTCTCCAAGCAGAGGATGGCCCACTGGATAGTGGATGCCATCGTCTTGGCGTATGAGTCCCAAGACGTGCCCTGCCCGCTCAGGGTTAGAGCGCACTCCACCAGGGGTGTTGCTTCTTCCTGGGCGTTGGCTCGTGGCGCCTCGCTGACAGACATTTGTAGAGCTGCGGGCTGGGCGACACCCAACACGTTCGCTAGGTTTTATAGCCTGCGTGTAGAGCCGGTGGCTTCTCGTGTGCTCGCTTCCCATAGTCAGCTTCACTGAAGTGCCCGTTCTAGTGTCGGCTTGCTGCGCCATTCCCTTCCCCTGGAACGGATACGTGCGCTTATTTTTCTCCAGTCGAGTTCCCCAGGATTGGCGAACCCTGTTGAGTCCTCCGCACCCCTCGGCAGTCGGATGTTGCGGAGCGTCCGACGCCAGGTCTGGCACTCGTATGCATTGGTGGAACTTGTGTCAGGCTGGGGTCCGTATGTCGTGACCCCTACGGCGGTCCCATACGTGTATTTCCACGGTACAGCTCCCTACGGCGAGCTCGTGTCTTTCCCTTGGCAGAGTCCTCTGCCGTCTCAGTACGGTGTCGTCCCCCGCCTGCATTAGGCCGGGGCCTCCCCTGGGACTTCGTATGTTGTGCTGCCCACGGCCAGCCCATACGTGTTTCTCCACATGGTAACTCCCTCCGGGCATGATGTGGCTCCCGCAGCGTCCTTCGGGCACGCTTTCCCAGCGTTATCCAATCAAGTCTGCTGAATGGGTCTTGCGGAACAGCAGTATGACTCTCCTAGCGTGAGTCTTCCCGCCCGCTTCAGAACGGGGTCTGAGGGGCTCTCGCTGGGCGCTGGAAGTGGTAGTAACTGTGGCGTTTTCCATAGGGATCCCAATTCGTCGGTTATTACCGACGTACGTCGTAGTGACCGACTGAAAGGGAACGTCTCGGTTACGTATGGTAACCCTCGTTCCCTGAAGGAGGGAACGGAGACGTACGTCCCGTCGCCACAGTTCCTTCCCTCACTGCTTGGCCGAGTCACTGGTTCGGCTCCTCAGTGAAAAACGTCAGTGCGGTGCTCTCGCTTCCTGTTTATACCCGCGGCGCGGGGCGGAGCGCGAGATGCAAATCTCGCACGCCAATTGTCATTGGCCTGTTCTTAAGTTCTCGAAGCTGATAGGGGCTCTCTGAAGTGATCCCAATTCGTCGGTTATTACCGACGTACGTCTCCGTTCCCTCCTTCAGGGAACGAGGGTTACCATACGTAACCGAGACGTTTTTGATAATATATTTGGATTAAATCATAAAAAGAAAAGAAAAAATCATAGGACTATTATTCTTAAACATTTTTATAAATTAATGATAAAAATAAGTTGTTAATAGAATGTATAATCATTTATTGAATTAAGTTGATTAGACATGTTGTGGTGACCCACAAAGAGGACTGTTAGAGACATTCACTAAGGGACTGTACCTTTAAGGGAGAAGGAGAAGATTAGGTGGTTCCGGTTGAAACGTTTGTTGTGATGTTTTGATCTCACTCACTGTTGAGTTCTGAGTTGAATAATAAGTGGAGAATATAGCTGACTCGACGCATCTCCGTCTCTTGTCTCCTCCTTTATTGCACTCCACAATTTTTTATTTAAATTTTAATAAACAAAACAAACAAATAGTTTCAAGTTTGTTATAATAAAGCATTTGTTCACCAAAATAACTTGTTTTCATTCAACAGCCATTTTAACTCATGATAATAATAACCATAATTTAATAATAGTTTATTTATTTAATAATGGTTTAATACTGTGATGCTATGAAACTGATGTTTTCAGAAATGGTTATTATATATCGTCTCATACTATCACAACTCTACACAGGAGAGTCCCCACCCGCGCTATTAAAAAAGTAACTAAGTAACTTTTACTCTGAGTACATTTTAAATGGACTACTTTTTACTTTTACTTGAGTAGATTTTTAGATCAGTAATTTTACTTGTACTTAAGTAAAATTTCATTGAAGTAATAGTACTTTTACTTGAGTAGATTATTTTGTTACTCTTTCCACCTCTGGTAAGGACCTAATTTTACTCTAGATAATATCACTGAAATATACCAAAAGAAACAATCAGCACTCACTCAGATCACCGGTATTAATATATCCATACACTTTTAAATACATTTCATGTTACATACCTGAGATGTTCCTTCTTCCAAAAATGGTTGAATACTTCTGGTACCGTTGGCCACGTAATTTCAAAATTCAAACAGCAGCGATCCCACAATGCTATGTGGTGGCTGTAAAATAGCGCTTCTACACTGTAGTCACAATAATTTTACAGGACTGCTCATACATTTCCCATCATGCATTTGCATTTACAGTAAAAAATGTGAATACAATACGTTGTTGTATAAAATTTATTGTAAAAATGACATCAATTGTTAACAGTGCTCTTTCGTGCAACATGGATTTCAGGACTGGAAACATGTTCGACAAGCATGTCTCCGTCATGCTAGTGGAAAAACGCACACAGTTGCGCTTGGTAAATTAGATGCATTCAGAGAAAGCCACATGCCAAACAGCTGAGGGACGGTTTTGAATCAATTGCATGGGGATGCGTTTGTACAAAGAAACAAAGAACATTTAAAGTTGTGCTCGACATAGTAATGATGTGTGCAAAACAAGATATTGCTCTCAGAGAACAGAGAAAGTTGCGGCTCCCTTAATAAAAGGGATTTTCTTGAAATGTTTAAATTGTTGTCTAAATATGACCCGGCCGTTGAGGCGAGGCTTAAAGATCTCCCGCACAATTCAACACGCATGAGACCTGACGTGCAGAACGAACTTCTGGGATGTGCGGTGACAGTGCTACTCCAGAAAATAAAGCAAGAACTACACATTCCCAATGCTTATTATGCCATTCTGGCAGATGAGTACAAAGATATGTCGAAACAAGAACTCCTAGCAGTGTGCGTACGCTACTTTCATGCAGGAGTCATTAAAGAAAGGGCGATTGGAGTCATAAACACATCGGACCTGACTGCTGCCGGAAAATACTACAGTTATTGGAGCCATTGGAACTAGACCCGCTTCTGTGTATTGGTCTGTGTATGGACGTAGTGTCCGTGACGTCACCTATAAGATTCATTAGAATACACCTATAGGCTCATCACTCCCAGATAACAGAAAATGGGCAAAGAGGCGGGGCCGAGCTGAAGTGACGTGATGCCTAACAGACAGCAGACAAACGGCAATCCACCTGTCACTCAAAATTGTGGCCACGCCCTTAATTATGCAGAACTTTAAGGCTTTATATAATGTAAACAAATGAGTTGTAAAAAAATGCACCCCCCTCACAGTTGTCATGAAGGGCAAAATTAGCCGTATAGACCAAAACCACAATTTGTACCAGGCTGTAAACATGTTTTTTTCGGCTGTAAAGTTGGGCATTTTAACATGAGCCTCAATGAGATTCTGCTCCCTTCTGGAGCCTGTGTCTAACAGCCAGTCGATGAATTGCAGTTTCAAATTGCAGTTTGCACTTTCGTATTGGCTTTAAGAGAAACTGCGGGAGGTTGACACTTGGTTTTGACGGGGCAGCTGTCATGTCGGGAATCGTGGAGGTATCAATGTAATACTAAAACGAACATTTCCCAACACCACCTATGTTCATTGCTGCTCTCATAGACTAAATCGGTTTTGTGCAAGGTGGCCTCAGCATCTGGACACATAAGCACATTTTTTGACATTTTAAACTCTCTGCACACATTTATTACTGGAGCTCAGAGACATGCTATCTTCCTGCAAATTCAGAAAGAGATGCACCCAGATCAACAACCCTTAGAGCTCGAGGAAAAAGTCATGAAGTTATCTGACGAACTAATGACCAAGCATGACATTTCAGAGTGGGACGTCTCATCATCGCCCAAGCGAAAGTTGCCCTGTAAGTTTTCAGATTCTGTAATCACTAGCACAATGGGAAAGACTGTAAGTGTTAAAAGTGACATGATCTCAGACAGATCTGGAACATTGTTTTGGATGCACAGATTTCAGAGATGAACAATAGATTCCAATCTACCGTCTCAGAGAGAGATGGTACTTTGGCTGGTGGCCAGGGTGACCTGAGGGCAGTGCTGGGGTATTAAGAACCCTGACGATCATTCCTCGGGCCACGCCCCCCTCTCGCACACCGCTACCCGCGAGCGCCTGGACTGAAGCGGCGGGATCGTCTCTGGTGCCCCGTTCATTTCGTTCACACTCCAGATAGCAACGAGATGTTGATCGCCGCATCTCAAGGTGGGCTAGAGTCCTTTGGGGATGACGATTCGGCTGTGCTCTGCCTTCGGGTGTGCTCGGATCCGACCTAGAGTTGACAGCCATGTTATCTCGGGCAGCCATGAACCTCTGGCTGGTGTGGAACTCCGCCCTGTCACGAGTGCTCGTGGTTGGGCGATTGGTTTTTGGGGGCGGCACCTGACAGCTGTCGGGCCCCGCCCCCCCAATGCCTTTTCTCTCCCGAGGTACATGAGGAGATCACGCAGTCCTGGAAGTCCCCGTGCTTCCCATGACCGTTCGGTGGCCTCCTCCGCCTTCTCTGCCCTCGATGGGGCCGCGGCCAAGGGTACACTGGGGTCCCCCCACTGTTGAACACTCTGTTGCGCACGACAGTGTTCACGGAGGGCTTTGATGTGGCGTGGCTATCCTAAGCACCCTCCCAAAGCCTGTGGGCTCGTCTACTTCGGTGGCGAGGCCCTACAGAGCTACGGGGCAGGCCGCCACCCCTTTGCACATGCACAAGGGTAGAGCCGACCCAGGGATCTTCAGTGAGCTGCGTGCCACCACTGATCCCACCCTCCGGGCAGTGAAGGTGACCACACGCTCCCTGGGTTGGGCGTTGTCCACAGCTGTGGTCCGGGAGAAACACCTGGCCTTACCTGGTGATGTGGGGGAGGTTGAGCGAGCCCACCTCCTCAACTCGCCCATATCCCAGGCTGGCCTCTTCGGCGGCATGGCCGACAGTTCTCGGCCGCCCGGAAGCAGACTGAGGCTGTAACACGTACTGCCCTGGCGGACAGCTGCTGCACCCAGCCGCCGGCTCAGTCGCCTCAGCCCACTCACCACCGAGGGCGCCCTCCTGCCCAGCTCCAGCAGCAGCCTTCACCTGGGCCGCGCCGTGGAGGTGGTTGCAGGATGACGCCCAGTCCGCTCCGCAGCCTGACTAAACGCCAGGCTGGATGTGGACAACTCAGAGATGGGTTCCAGTTCTTTCCAGGGGATGGTAGCAGGGCCTCTCCTTCCCCCAGAGGAGGGCCTGAGGGAAAATCCTTCCGCTGCTGGCCCCCAGGCTAGCAGCGCTAGGAAAGAACTCATGTCCCCATCTCTGAGGACCCAGGGACCGGTGATGGCAGTGTGCGCCGCCCCCGGGATGCGCCGCTCTCGTCCCTCTCTCTCGCCAGCCTCCTCTCAGAGCAGACCCCATTGGAACGTGCGTCCTTCCCTGGTCTCCTCTGTCAGGACACAGCTGCTGACTTTGCTCCCACACCGGGACGCTACGCCTGCACGTCTGGGCCAGTCACGCTGCCTCGCTGCCCCACACAGGGTACGTCTGTGGTCCAAGTGACCCCGCTGGTGCAGTTCCTGGGATCCTGGCTATAGCTTCCGGGACTGTCCCGCTGGGTCGCGAAGACCATCAGGCTCGGCTACGTGATTCAGTTCACGCATGCTCCTCCCTGCTTACGGGGAGTCCGCTTCACCATGGTGGGGCCCAATGGCCCAGTCATGCGTGCGGAGGTTGCCACCCTACTGGCTAAGGGTGCGATCGAGCCTGTCCCTCCAGCCAAAATGAAGTCCGGCTTCTATAGCCCTTACTTCATTGTACCCTAGAAAACCGGTGGGTTAAGACCAATCCTGGATCTACCCATCCTGAACTGATTCCTTCACAGGCTTCCGTTCAGGATGTTGACAGCAAATGCCTTTTCGAATGCGTTCGTCCAGAAGATTCGTTGCAGCGATCGACTTGAAGGACGCCTACTTCCATGTCTCCATCCTACCTCGACACAGACCGTTCCTACGGTTTGCTTTCGAGGGGCGGGCATATCAGTACGCGGTCCTCCCATTCGGGCTAGCTCTGTCCCCTCGCAACTTAACGAAGTTTGTCACTCAGGCAGCACAGGGTTCACATCCTGAACTACCTCGACGACTGGCTCATACTGAGTCACTCCTAGTACTCCAGCACTTAGACCATCTGGGCCTTCGGGTCAACTGGGAGAAGAGCAAGCTCTGCCCCGTGCAGAGGATCTCTTTTCTTGGTATTGATTTCGACTCGGCCGCCATGTGCGCTTCCGAGCGCTGCTGAAGGGTCAACATGTACTAGTCCGGTCAGACAACACTGCCACTGTAGCGTACATCAACCACCAGGGTGATCTACGATCCCGCCATATGTCTCAACTTGCCCGCCATCTCGTCCTATGGAGTCAGAAGCATCTGAGGTCCCTTCGTGCTGTCCATATACCTCGAGAACTGAACCGTGTAGCCGACAAGCTCTCACGGTCTCAGCCACTTCCTGGAGAATGAAGACTCCATCCCCAGTCGGTCCAGCTGATTGGGAACAGTTCGGCGACGCACAGGTAGATCTGTTTTCCTCCCATGACTCTTCCCACTGCAGCCTGTTCTATTACCTGACCGAGGTGAAGATTTTAATTTTATTGTTTAATGTTATTTTTATTTAGTATTATTATGTTTCATTATTTTTTTATAATTATTTGTTTAATGTACAATGTAAAGTCAGACTTTGTCTGTACATGTGTCCCAAGGAGAGACATGGATGAGCTATATTTGTTACAGGAATGTGCATACTTATAGAACATGTTCTCACTGATGCATACAGTAGCATGCATTTGTTCCATGATGTATTGTCAACTGATTCTTTATAAGGAAAGTGGATTGTGCAACATATGTAAGCATGAAGTATACGCTCTATTTTAAACATAGGACACATATTTCTCTTCCTTCTAAGGAAGTCTCTTCCTAGTGAGATCCTCTGTTAGTAGTATATAACATCCAAATTGAGTGTCTTGCCTCAGACGGGAGAGAGAGACAGGAGACGGGAGACAGAGAAGGGAGGATGGAGAAGGGAGAGGGTAGAGAAACAGAGGAATGGACAAACATACAGCTGGCATGAGACAATAACTTTTCAATGTCTCTACAATGTCTGACATATAAAAATAATAAATAAGAGATCTCTTGGCAAATGACTGGTATCCGGTCCTGTGATTCAATCATAATGGGGACAAAGCTGAATTTTCAGATCAACAATTGGTGTCACACGAACAGGATCTGCATTTCAGACATTTGTCTCAATTAATTTATCAGGTAAGACATTTTCTTTTTCCTAGAGATTCTAAGTCTGCCTGATGATATATATACTGTTGAGACAGTGACTGAAACTGCTAAAAATAACTGTGTTATTTTGAAATACCAGTTGTGTTGCCAATAAATGTGTGTCAGACATAGTTACATTTTAAGTAATTTAATTTGATGAGATTTACTTGAGTTATTCTGATCAGTGGACCTTCAGGATAAGCCATAAGGCGATTTAGCATGGAATAAAGCGGTTTAAAGTGGCGGATCTGGATTTGAAAAGGCGAATCCTGTAAATAAGAATCCTAAAACGTTTAAAACACGCTGGAGTAGCTAAAATTGCGGGCATTCTGTTTTTGACAGTGAAGCTGTTCAATATTTGGGCAGAAATTGAGTTCAACTGAAAAGAAAAATGAAAAGAAAAAAAAAAGAAAAAATGTATTTGAGTTAAACTGAATTTTAAAGTACAATACAATTGAAAATATACGAGTTAACTTTTAACTGTTTCTTTTTCATTTTCTCGAGTTTCTCAAGTGATCAGCAGGGAGAGCAGCCCCTCCCTTTGGAATTCACCCTATACCCTCCTTTCTCTACAAACACACACAGACATTTATAAATAGATAGCCTGCTGTTTCTCTAGTTCACATAGAAAAACATATACAAATTATTTTCAAAATGGCTGCAAACAAAGAAAGCACCTGCAAGATACATTTCTAGATGAGATCATGTAATCGAAAACATGCCAGAGTAAAAAAATGTAGAATGAAACTATGTTAAAAGTTTATGAAAATGCAGTCCTGGGGCATTCTGGTCTTTGCCTCAGTGGTTTCTAGGGTTGGGTACCGAAATCCGGTTCCAATATGGCACCGGTACTTATATAACCGGTATGTACCGGACCGAATCAGAAAGCAGATTTCGGTTCCTCTTTTCGGTGCCAAAATTCAAACGTGCTTTCGGGTGCTTTGGCTGGCACCGAGCCAGAGACACACTCAGCGCTGGTCACATCACAACTCATGACAACTATTCAGTGTTTTCAACGACATCATGTTTATTCCAGGTTTCAGACATTTAAATGCTCATAAGTAGGCTACTAGCAAAAAACACACACTGATGTCTATGAAAGCGGCAATGACAATCCTTTCAGGCGGTTATAATTTGACTAACGTTACATGTTTTATTCACATCAGATACATGCACATTAAATAGTAGCTATATCGTTTACTCTATTCTTCTTCCAGTTCACTGGTCACTTACTTTCATGTATTTTGTAAGACGAGAATGAACTCAAGTGTTGTAAATCCGACAGATCCGATTCTGAGGCGCAAACTAACATGACGCCGCCCATTGCGCTTTATAGATCAACTAACACACATTGACTCACACATTTGAACATCAGATAGTTCGTGACACAGTTAAGAAGTTTGTGAATATTTTGAATAAAAAGAAAAAATGAAATAAACCCGATACAGCTGAGCTGTCAGCGCTATTGCGGCTGCTGTGTCATGTGAGAAACATGACGCGTCGTCATGGAAACATTAAGGCGATGCGTTCTAAAATATTTAGCCAGAGAAAATGATCATATTTCAAAATAAAGCTGAAGCTCGAAGCTGGTTAGTAGCATACCGAGAATACAGACTAGGCTAACTGCTGTTATTACTGTAACTGTTATTTAGAGTTATATTAGGCTTGTTGTAGTTGGGTTAGGTGGCTATTAGGTTTTACTGTGAATTTGTAAATAAGTCAATTATAATTTGTAAATAAGTCAATTGTGTTTTGTATTTATTTATATTCATACATTTAAGTATACATTAAACTTTTAATAAATGGTTCAATTTAAATAAATAAATAAAAAGCCATTTAATGTTATCCACCTCGTTTTGTGGCCATTTAAAAAAAAAAAAAAGTATCGGTTCAGGCACCGTTTAGGCACCGGAACCGTTTTAAAAGTATCGGTTTGGCACCGGAATCGAAAAAAACCCAAACGATACCCAACCCTAGTGGTTTCTCTCTCATTCAAAGACAGCTGAATGCTATTTGAGCCTGTGCTATGAGTGATACGTTATTTATAGTAAAGCACAGTGTTTCAGTTGGAAATCATAGACACAGAGATGTTAAATAAATGATACTAGGCAATTGGTAATTAAATGTTTCAAGCAAAACTCATTTACTCAATCTTTTAAATAAATATAGACCTTAAATGATACAAGTGATCATTTTGGATTAGTTACTGTATGACCAGTAACTTCTTTGTCATCTTTGTCTTCACTATGTACAGGGCCGATGGCTCCGGTTACAGATGAAGCAGAACTTTGCTTTGAACAGATGGTTGTAGTAACTAATTGATTGAAGTGATTAATAGTGCTGTTATTAATCTGTCTCCATGTTTTGAAACTATTGGGCATTCCAACTGGCTCTGATGGCTCTTGAATGCAATTCCTTGATTCTATTGAAGAAAATGCCTGTCAAAGGTTTCGTAATGGAAAGAGTGGTTACCAGTGGGCATGAGGTGATTTCTCAATGACGGATAAGATCCTCTTTTGGCCAAACAGGGGACAATCTAAGGCAGAGATTTTACCGTCGCTACTGGGCATCTCCCGAAGGGAGGTGTGATTGTGAGTTGTGTATGAGAGTGAGAAGATGCTTGTAAGGCCAAAAGCATCATTGAAGGGAGAGCTGTGAGAAGTTACAGTAGTCTGCCCAAGAAATGTGAGCTCCTCCATACCAGATCACCAGCAACCACATTCCTTGGATGGTTTGTTTTTCATTGTGACAAGTGTCCATAACTTGATGTAACTATGAAGATGATTTATAGAGAGCTAAGGGGAATGGGCTTTCAAGAACCAGCTGAGACCATGAAGGATTGTAATTCATTCCTGTGGAGACCATAACAAAAAAACTTCTTAATTTACAACCCCAAATCAGAAAAAGTTGGGACAGTATGGAAAACGCAAAAAAAAAAAAAAAAAAGAAGTGATTTCTAAATTTACTTTGACTTGTATTTCATTGCAGACAACATGAACACAAAATATTTAATGTTTTGTCTGGTCAACTTCATGTCATTTGTAAATATGCATCCTTTCCTGACATTCAGACCTGCAACACATTTCAAAAAAAGTTGGGACAGGAGCAATTTAGGGCTAGTAATGAGGTAAAATGGTTAAATAATGATGTGATTTGAAACAGGTGATGTCAACAGGTGATTGTAATTATGATTTGGTACAAAAGCAGCATCCAAGAAAGGTTTAAACCTTTAGGAGCAAAGATGGGCCGAGGATCGCCAGTTTGCCAACAAATACGTGAGAAAATTATTGAAATGTTTAAAAACAATGTTCCTCAAAGAAAGATAGGAAGAGATTTGGATATGTCACATTCAACAATGCATAACATAATTAAAAGATTCAAGGAATCTGGAGGAATTTCAGTGCGTAAAGGACAAGGGCGCAAGCCTAAGCTGAACAACCATGATCTCCGATCCCTCAGGCGGCACAGCATCAAGAATCATCATTCATCTTAAGCGATATCCCCACATGGGCTCAGGACTACTTTGTTAAACCTTTGTCAAGTACCACAATACGTAGTTACATCCACAAATGCCAGTTAAAACTGTACTGTGCCAAAAGGAAGCCCTATGTTAATAGTGTCCAGAAGCGCCGTCGACTTCTCTGGGCTCGGAGTTATCTGGGATGGACCATCACACAGTGTAAACGTGTTCTGTGGTCAGATGAATCAGTATTTCAGGTATTTTTTTGGGAGGAATGGACGCCGTGTGCTCCGGACCAAAGAAGAAAAGGATCATCCAGACTGTTACCAGCAACAAGTCCAAAAGCCAGGGTCTGTCATGGTATGGGGTTGTGTCAGTGCCCTTGGCAAAGGTAACTTGCACTTCTGTGAAGGCACCATTAATGCTGAAAAGTACATAGAGATTTTGGAGCATAATATGCTGCCTTCAAGAAGACATCTTTTCCAGGGACGTCCATGCATATTTCAACAAGACAATGCAAAACCACATTCTGCACACATTACAAAGTCCTGGCTGTGGAGGAAGAGGGTACGGGTACTTGACTGGCCTGCCTGCAGTCCCGACCTGTCTCCAATAGAGAATGTGTGGCAACGAAGACCCCATACTCTTGCCCACCTTAAGACTTGTTTGCAGGAAGAATGGGACAAAATTACACCTGAAACACTTCATCACTTGGTGTCTTCAGTCCCTAAACGCCTTTTAAGTGTTGTGAAAAGGAATAGCAACATTACAAAGTGGTAAATTCTTTACTGTCCCAACTTTTTTTTAAATGTGTTGCAGGTCTGAATGACAGGAAAGGATGCATATTTACAAATTACATGAAGTTGACCAGACAAAACATTAAATATTTTTGTTCATATTGTCTGCAATGAAATACAAGTCAAAGTAAATTTAGAAATCACTTCTTTTTTTATTTATTTGCGTTTTCCATACTGTCCCAACTTTTTCTGATTTGGGGTTGTATATCAGGAACATGAAATTGGTTGACTTATGTGCAAATATTGTAATAAACTAAAACTAAGATCATTAGACATGACAGGATAATTCCACCAAAGACATGGTGGTGGTTAAAGATGAAGACTGCTTTTGCTGATTTAAGAGAAGTTCTGGATAACAAAGGTTAAGTGAATTCAACATTTAAAATAAAGAAAAGCTTAGCAAGATCTTAGTGTGGCAGGATGAGTCACGTCATCTTATTGGTTGGTTGGAGTGTAGTTGGTGGACCAATTGGGTGATAGTAACTGTACTATTTAGATACTATTTAGAACTGCATTATATATATAATGCGTATGTATTTTGTAATTCACCACTATTAAAATGTAGTGTTATTAGAAACACGCTTGTTCTTAAAGCTACATAGCTGCATTGAAGCAACTTTTTGGTTTGTAAGGAAGGTTTGTAATTTTTTTAGTTTCCTATTGGAGCAGAGTGTTAACACTAGTTCTATTGGAACACTCTGTTCTTAAGTTCTTAAGTCACATTTGAAACCAGGGCTCCGAACCAGTTCAAGGAACGAAAACGAAAACCGGAAACGAACGAAATTTTAAGAGGAACAAAAACGAAAACGAAATCAAAATCAATTTGAATCGTTCTGAACAGAAACGTTAATTTGATTCGTAAATTTCTGAACAGAAACCGGTTAATAACGTTATTTTATCGTTCTCTTTAATATTTTAATTTGGCAGTGACCAATCATGAATAGAGTAGTACAGCATGTGACGTTGATGTATCAAGCGTGAGTGAAATGCCCGCGCACCAGTCATCTATGAATCTACCGTCAGTATAGAGCGCGCATTTTCATGCCTCAAGTACATTTCTTTCCCCGCTGAGGTCTACAATGAAAGCGCAGGTATTGGAGGAGATTCTTTTCAAACATTTAAATAAGCAGTACGGACTTTAAGCTCAAATAGACTGATTTAGGCTAGTTTATGGATTCCGTTTATGCCTACTCATGTAGGCTATAGCATCTATCAAACATTTTTCCTATAGTCTTTCAGATTGCCAATACAGGACAGGTCAATGTTTTCTATATAGAAGGTTGATGCTTCGTATTAAATGGTATGTTATATTGCATTAAATGATCAAGCTTTATTAGCTGACTGAATTTGATTATGTGATGCAAGGACGTGTTGCGCAGTGTTTGCTTTGAAATTAGCAGTTGACGGTGCATTAAAAGAGCAATGGTTATCCAGTTTATTTATTCTTTATTCATACATTTTTTAAAACAAGTCGTGTTGAAAAAAAGTTATGTAATGTTACAAAGAATGTTATCACTCTTCTGAAAAGAATTAGGCATAAGAGCCACTTTCGATTGTCTAACGCTCCAAAACAGGTCCGCTGTTCATGCTTTGTAATTAATGCATGTATTTCTGTTGTGGTTTTAAAAATGTTATGAAATAAATATTCAAGTTTAATTACCATGCGTTATATTATTATTGAGTTAAAATAATTCTATTTATACATATTTGTTTAAAGTATAGGCTAAATTAAAATAACGTTATTAACCGGTATTTTTTCAAATCAAACCGTTTTCGGAACAGTAATGTTTATTGAGGAACGCAAAAACGGAAACGCTATAATATCGATTCTGCTCGGAGTGAACCGATTGATTTTTTTTTCCGTTTTTAAGCCTGTTTGAAACATGGTAATTCTAAAGGCTATCTGGTTACTGTTGGACATGCTGGTCTTAAGCTATAGATGCAATTGGAAACACAATCATATTGCACATGCTATGTATTGTTAGCAACATGCTTGTGGCTTTAACTTATCCAGAGTATCAATAACATGCTGGGCTTAAATACACAAAGCAGGTATGTTTCACGGCAGAGGTCTCTTATTCAACACTAACAACATTGTGGCTTGGTGATCTCATGAGGCAGTGTGGAGTCGTGGGGGTCGTCGTCTTCTCCAGCGTTGGAATCACCCCGACAGAATTTAAGTTTGGGTTCAATAAAAGGCTTTTGCTAATTTTGCTGCAGCTAGGGGTGTATGCTTCCCCAATACATACTATCCAATGATTCAAAGTGGTTACAATAACATGCTTTTGCTAATTTTGCTGCCGCTAGGGGTGTACGCTTCCCAAATAGATATTATTCAATGATTTTCAATTTGTTTATAGTAACATACTTTTGCAAATTTTGCTACAGCTAGGGGTGTATGCTTCGCCCAATAGATATTATTCAATGAATTTGAATTTGTTTACAGTAACATACTTTTGCAAATTTTGCAGCCGCTGGGGTGTATGCTTCGCCCAATAGATATTATTCAATGATTTTCAATTTGGTTACAGTAACACACTTTTGCAAAATAATAAATAAGAGATCTCTTGGCAAATGACTGGTATCCGGTCCTGTGATTCAATCATAACGGGGACAAAGCTGAATTTTCAGATCAACACGAGGGCACGCTCAACACGGATGCACTGGCGCACAGCTGGCCACGGGGCCTACACAAGTATGCGTTTCCCCCAGTGAGCCTTCTCGCACAGGTTCTGTGCAAGATCAGGGAGGACAAGGAGCAGGTCATTTTGGTCGCCCTGTACTGGCACAGCCGGACCTGGTTCTCAGGACTTCTACTCCTTGCGACAGCCCCACCTGGCTGATTCGTCAGAAACGGGGCACCCTTTGGCACCCGCGTCCCGATCTTTGGAACCTCCACGTGTGGCTCCTGGATGGGACGCGGCAGGTTTGAGTACCCTACCACCTCCGGTGGTGGCTACCATCACTTCCGCTAGGGCAGAGTCTACTCGACACGCCTATGCATTGCTGTGGAACCTCTTCGTCACCTGGTGTTCTTCTTGCCAAGAAGACCCCTGGAAATGCCCGATCGGGTCTGTGCTCTCATTCCTCCAGGAAGGGTTGGATCGAAGGCTGTCTCCTTCCACCCTCAAGGTTTACGTGGCCGCTATATCAGCCTACCACGACCTCTTGGAGAACAAACAGGTAAGTCAGCACGACCTGATCATCAGGTTCCTGAGGGGAGCCAAGAGACTACATCCTCCTTGCTCTCCACTCGTACCCTCTTGGGACCTCGCAGTAGTTTTAGATGCTCTGCAGAGGGCTCCCTTTGAGCCTTGTGGTCAGTAGATCTTAAATTTCTGTCTATGAAGACAGCACTCCTGACCGCTTTGGCCTCCATCAAGAGGGTAGGGGACCTGCAGACATTTTCGGTTGATGAAGCGTGCCTGGAGTTCGGGCCGGGTAATTCTCACATGATCCTGAGACCCCGGCCTGGATATGTGCCCAAGGTTCCCACCACTCCGTTCGGAGACCAGGTGGTGAGCCTGCAAGCGCTGCCTTGGAGGAGGCAGACCCAGCCTTGGCACTGCTCTGTGCAGTATGCGCTCTCCGCGCTTACGTAGACAGGACGCAGTGTTTCAGGACCTCAGACCAGCTCTTTGTCTGTTATGGTGGGAAGCTGAAGGGAAAGGCTTTCTCAAAACAGAGGTTGTCTCACTGGATAGGCGACGCCATTGTTTTGGCTTACCAGACACTGGGGCGTCCATGCCCCCTTGGGGTTAGGGCTCACTCCACCCGGAGTGTTGCCTCCTCTTGGGCTTTAGCGCATGGCGCTTCGCTAACAGACATCTGCAGAGCTAACAGACATCTGCCACCCTGGGGTTAAAAATCCACCTTCGACTGGTTCCCCAGAGTTCCCATATGCAGCCCTTAGCGGGTTATATGTGTCTCCCTTCAACAAAAAAGTTAAAAATAAAAAATTATTGCAGTAATGCAGAATGCAGAACTTGCCTGGGTAAAATTAAATAGATGCGTGCTATTCAAACAGTCGTTCCAGTGTTTACTATAAGCTGTTTATCATGTGTTATACATTATTCAAATTAAGCCAGACAATATTCAAATAATCTACGTCTTTCTGTAACCCCTCAAGCATCAATATGCATTTGTATTTACGATTTTCACTTTCACGTTCAAGCACACCAAGCTGGACAAACAACAGGATCAAAGGCTTATAAGTGGATTTAAAGTAAGTTCAATTTGATAAAGCAGCTAATTTCTGCAAAACTATGTAGTAGGCCTATTTACAATTATTCAAATAATTGTGTGTGGTGTATACCGATTTAATACCGATATGTGAAACTATGTTGATATAGAAATCTATACTGATATAGAAACTATGTTCTTCCTTAAAAAAAAATACGTTTATAAGAATAAACCACATCTGATGTAAAAAAAACTACATTGTGTACTAAGACCGACGGAAAATGAAAAGTTGCGATTTTCTAGGCCGATATGGCTAGGAACTATACTCTCATTCCCGCGTAATAATCAAGGAACTTTGTGCAGTATCATGGGTGCAGCGGCGCAATGATATTACACAGCCTATTTTCAGGCGCTGCATACACACAGTACCAGCTCAAAGAGACACTAGACAATTATGGACAAAAGATCTGCGCATTTTCTTCAAAAATGTGGGTCATTCTGTGTCAAATCAACTAAATTTCAGAAACTTCCTCAGCTAAAATTTGCGATTTTCTTAATATTTTTCTGAAGAAAGAATAACATGAATAGTGATTCAAGCCTAAATGTGAAATGCTTTGGATGAATATTTACAGAGTAATCCACTATTATGTAGAGGGGGGACAGAATGAAAATATTTAGGAGGGGGAATGTTTTTTTTTAAATGGCAGTGTTGCTGTTGGTGGCTATAGTGAAGCGCACAGCGATCAAGGAATAGGAAAACTCAGGAAACAGATAGCACAACCATGAAACATAAACGATACTGGACAATGAATTAAGAGAATTCAGGGTTTAAAAAACAGGGAAACCGGTGTGTGATTAATTAACTAATGGAAATCATGCAGGAACACAGGCAAACGGATACAGAGCAAACGGAGAGAAAACTAAACCTAAACAGAAAGTAACCAAACAGGGGCGGGCAGAACAGTCCATGGGGGAGTGGAGCGTTTTGGGGGGGGCAGAGGGGAGCCAGGAGCAGGAGTAGCCAGGCGGGGATACTGAGCATAGCCAGGATGAAACCCATGGTAGAGTTGACCGAGATGGGATCCATGGTGTAGACTTGGCCGATGACACCCAGGGAATGACTGACAGAGATGAAGCCGATGGAGCCCTGTGTGTAGACAGAGAGCAGATGGGACCAAACAACACTGATGGCTTAGGAGACCAAGACGTCACAGCGATTGGCGTCCAAGGTGGAGCCAGGGTGATAGAGGACTGATGAAGCCAATAGGGCTGAGGAACAAGGCAAAGCTGGAGGGAAGGTGGAGCCCGACAAAGCCAAAGGGGTGGAAGGACGAAGCCTGACCAAGGCTTAGTCGGAGGGGTGAGGGAGCCCGGTGCAGCCATAGAGACGATGGTCTCTGGTGGAGCTTAGGGATGGAGGAGCCAAGGCGTAGCTGACAGGTCGACGAGCAGAGGTGGAGTGATGGGATCAGCGGCTGGAGGTGGAGAAGGGGAATCAACTTGACTGGGCAGAGCTGGAGACTGGAAGAGCCTAGGCAGATCCACATAGAAGGGCGTTAGAGAAGTCGAGGGGATGAAGGGAACCAGATGATGTGCGGCTGATGACCTGGCTGATTTTGGAAGAGGAGGTGGGAGAGGGAAGCTGGGTGGGAACTCTGGAGACCAGCGGGGCCACAGGAGACTTTGAGCTGGGTAGCGAGACAAGAGACACATATCACAAGAGAAATATCCTCTCCCAAATATTCAAAACATCCACTAGAGTTCAGGAGCAGCTCACCCTTAGCACTGGGTGTGTGGGCAGGGTCTTCCTCCATTTCCTCGTACTCCACGAGAACTCCCACGATGGCAGACAATGTAGCTAGCTCACATAACTGTTCAGACTCACTGTGGGGCTCGGGCTCTGGGATGATGGATGGCTCAGTCCTCTTCCCTGGCACTGGCTCATTCATCGCGGCAGGCTTGAGCTCCCCATCTACCGTGGGCACTGGCATTCGCTCCATGCAGAGGGGTGAAAGCTGGTTGAGCTCTGAATGCGGGGGACATGCTGACTGACACAGGAAGACACGCATCTCAGCATGTGATCATACATTCAGTTCTCTTTCACATCGTATTGTGCTTGAATGGTCGAATACACACGATTATGTCAGAAATGGTAAATGGTAAATTGACTGCATTTATATAGCGCTTTTTTAACAAACCTACGGCCACCCAAAGCGCTTTACATTTGCCTCACATTAACCCATTCATACACTCTTTCACACACCGATGGCAGTGTCAGCCATGCAAGGGCGCCATCCAGCTCGTCGGGAGCAGCTGGGGTTAGGTGTCTTGATCATGGACACCTCGGCACTTGGTCAGGTGGAACCGGGGATCGAACCACCAACCTTCCAGTTTGTAGACAACCTACATGAACCACTGAGCCACTGCCGCCCAGAATGCCCATCATGTGGAGTATTCATGTAAACATAGCTGGTTATGTTTTAAATAAAAGTATACAGTTGGTTGAAACTCGGATATGTATCAGTATAATGGATCCGTACGTTTGGGTCTTAAAGTGACAGCAGCTTAATATACCTACCCCCTGCTCTGTGTCATTAATGTGAAAAAAAGAGGACCCGATACATTTATGACTGTTAAATCTAATATGAATTGATCAATCGACCATCCGATCTAATATGACCCCTGTCCTGTAAAGTTGCCAGAATAATAATCATATGCTGTTTGTTAATTGGCCAGAGGAGAATTTGCACCCCGACTGAGCCTGGTTTCTCCAAAGGTTTATTTTTCTCCATTAGGTCACCTGATGGGGTTTTGGTTTCCTTGCCACTGTTGCCTTTGGCTTGGCTTGCTCAGTTGGGACACTACATTTTTCAACTAAATATCCAAATAAAACTAATTAGTAAATTAAATTAACCATATAAACTTAATTACTGATCTAATTAATAATCTAATGCCCACATTGTTACTGTATGATAATTGAAATGAGCTAAATGACGTCACCGTTTTCTCCAGAGCGGCTGTACGGCCGAATACAATTCTGTTGGCCTCTCTGCTCCTCCTGATACTCCACGCACCCTGGTTCTGCCTCTTTTAATCAGTCCCTGGGTTGTGCCCAGCCCTTCAGCCAAAGCTCCATCCTGACTCCTCCCACCATCAATCCCCAACACTAAGCCCACCTCCAAAGCCCCCTCCCACCCTACTCAGCGCGCCTTTCTCAGGGGGAGGGGATGGGTTCTGTTTTGAGTCCTGGGTTCTGGCTGTTTTGAGTTTTCATTGGTGACTTTTTCTGTTTGCTCTGTGTCTGTTCTCCTAATTTCCTAGTTTTTCACCTAGGTAACTCATTAATTAGTCATTCTGTTCAGCCGGTCTTGATTGTGTTTGCTTGTATTTAAACCCTGAGTTTTCATTCTGTTCCTTTGTCCAGTATTGCTTATGTTATAGTGTTTGCTTAATCTCTGGTGTTTCCCCAGTGTGTCTTGAATTAAAGACTTCCTGATTGATTTGTCTTTGTGCACTTTTTACTACAGCAACCATTTGTGACAGTTGTGTTGACAGGTATTAGATGGTGTGGTTAGACTACATACTGTGGTATTTTTTAAGTCAGTGTGAGTGAGACCTGTATTCCAATAATAATAATAATAATACAATAATATATATTTTTTCTTGCTTATCTAGATGGAGTCTCCATTGCCTACAACCATCTTCAACACTTCCACAATTTATGGCATGAAACCAAATACGACTAATACAACACAAGTTCTGTGTGAAGTCCCAGCCCACCCTGTTTTCATATTTGCATACTCACTAGTGTTTCTTGTCAGTCTGGTGCTGAATTGCATCACGATGCGTGTGTATTTCTGCACTAATCAGTGTATCCAGTCCAGCGTCACGGTCTACATGAAGAATCTGGCTGCATCTGACTTCTTAATTTGCCTTAGTTTATCTTTGCGCATTGCTTCCCATGCCAGCAGTTCAGAGATATTGCATAATATTAACTGCAGCTTTGGATCAACAGCCTTCTTGATAAACATGTATGCAAGCATTTTCTTCATGGACTTTATTGCTGTAAACAGGTATGCCTCATGCTTAATTTCTTAATTTCTCAGAAGCACAGAAATGTGTCATCTTTTCCAGGAACATCATAATTTGTAATGATGTAATGTTCTTGCTGCAAAGTTATTAGTCAAGTGAGTTATTAGTCACATTGCAATTACAACTTAGGTGACCTTAGGTAAAAAAAATAAACCTTGGAGCTGAACTAAGCTCTTGCTAATTGAGCAAAAAAAAAAAAATTTGCTGTCCTAAAAAGCACCCTAAGTCCTCACAATCTTCCTGAGTCCACACTCAGAAATAGAAATGTACCGATCAAGCCATGCCGTTTTTCTGCATGATTGGCCCAGACCAGTGACCAGCCAGTCCGTCTTTCCGATTCCGAGCCAGTCCGTTTTGTTGCCAGCGGTGCAGGCAATAACGTCACAGCCACGTTCACACTCACAGCCACATGTAAACATATCATTGGCTTGGAAGTTCTCCACTGTGAGTGAAGAAGACACAAAGTTAGCAATGTGTAATACTTGTAAGGCCAAAGTAAATTGTGAGGGAACCACCACAAAAACGTTCGGAACAACAAACATTCGGATACCAATTGATCCTGAAATATCTTTCCTGCAGTATCGATATACCGATACAAGTGCGTTCTTGCTCTCTTCTATCCGACGGTGAAGTGGCACACACCCACCTCACTCACTTGTCTCATTCATTCCAGTTAAATACTAAAACGTATTAAAAAAATATAAATGTATACTTTTACTAATTCCCGCAGGTTTTGCACTCTTACTATATAAGTGGTGCGCACATAAAGCTGCCTCTCAAAGAGCTTGTCAGTCGCAAGCAGGCCTGGTTACAGAATCAAATCACTGAGGGTGCTTCTAAAATTACTGAGGGTGCTCTAGCAAGGTGCAGATAGGCTAAGCAACGGCTTCACCATAGCAGTGTACAGTGAGGAATTTATAATGATTTATTTACAAGTCATCACTCATATTTAGCTACCAATTGTCTATTAATCTATTAGTCTGCCTTTACATTGCTTTAATGCGTTACTAGTATTTTGACGTCGTCTTCCTGAGAACCAGAAAAAAGTTCTGGTCAAAAGTTTTTTTTTCCGGTCATTACATTGTTTGGAGCATAAAAAACAAATTGATATATATTTTTTTTTAAATTCCTATGTTATATGCTATATCCTCTGTTTTGTAGAGGACACCAGAACCCATTTATTGAGAAAACTAAAAGACATGAATAGACAATGGGATTTTTTCCCATTCACCAATAAAGTTTTATGCTTCAAGTTTTTTTTTTTTTTTTATCCAAACTTTGTATAAAGATAATTCTCAATTTTACGAAAGATACAGAATAATTTGATATACCATTTTACTTTATGCAATATGTGTGTAAACATGGCCATAAATGCCATTCCCATTCTAGGCAATGCATATACACTGTATCTAATTTGCATATTAATGTTTTGGGACAATATGTAATGTAAAAAGACATGTAATAATATTTTCATAATAATGTCTTATATTTCATAAGAATATCCAGACTTAAAACTAGGTCGACCGATAGTGTATTTTACCGATACCGATAACTAGATTGGACCACACTCGCCGATAACCGATTAATCAACCAATAGTTTTTAAAATGGGTACTGGATAAAAATAAATAAATAAACATAACAGTGCTGATCTTTATTAGAAGAAATAAAAAAACAGTACCGAACCATGAAAATTGCTAAATTATATGTAAAAATGGATACATTAAAAAAGTTCTAAGAGAACAAATTCTACAGAAAATAATTTAAACATTAAAAAAAAAAAAAAAAAATTTTCCTTTAGCTATAATCTAGAACAATACTTATTAAATATTGTAAAGTGTTACCATTTCATATAAATCCAAAACAGCTTTTTTAGAACATTTGGCAATTATCTAATCAAAACAACAAAATATGTATTGAAATCCAATACGTTTCTGATTTGTTTATATTTCTGTCGGCTGCCTGACGATACAGTTTGCTTTCTCACGACACGAGTTGTTACATTGTTTTAACTGCTTGGGCTACTGCTAATGTGACCCTAATGCTAATATCCTCTCAGCCTCGACTACAAAGTGCATACATACTGCTGTTCTTTCCCTGCTAATGCAGCATCTAGTCAACAAATTAATTACTTTGGAATTTGGAAACATGTACTGAAGTGTTGTGTATTCCAACCGTTTCGCTGTCTGTGTTTTAAATGTGCATCTGATGTGTCAGCACTCTCTCTCTCTGTGCAGCGTTTGCTCTCCGTTCAGCGCGCAGCCTCACGTGTGAATATAAACAATGTCAGTGATAGTTGTTATTTGGCCTCTAGAGGCCGCTCTCGTGCTATATAATGACAGTGCACCCTTCTCAGCCGCTCAAGCAACGCAACCCGGAAAAATTATCGGTATTGAATTTTGCCGATAACCGATTGTTCCACCAATCAACTATCGGTGACGATTAATACTTAAAACTGTGTATGTTGTCAGAGAAATCCGCTAAAATATAATGTCCTCTACAGAGGCCAAAACTCTATTCTGGGTCTCAGGAGGATATTTCTCTCTTGTGCTGAGTGGCATTTATATTTTGATGTCAATTCCGAAACTGCAGCAAGCAATTGGCCATCGGTCCTCTTAGCAACAATAATTTTATTCAATGAATGTTATAGATTGCAGCCTCGATCAAGTGAGCCAAGATCGCTATATGATCACTAAAATGCTGTTGCTTTGTCAGTTCATTGCGATCTCACAAAGTTTCGTTATAAAAATGAAGTTGTCAACAATAAATCTCTTACTTCCATTGTGTCTTTGTGTTTCGCGAGCCTGTATTAACTCAGCACTGAATAGCCTAAAAACTCTGGCAGTTTGAGCGGTGAGATTCTGATCGCGTTCAAGAGATCAACAACTATCTGTGATTGGCTACATTACTCACCGCTGCAAAAACATGTTGTAAACAGATGCATTTGATGCTCTCCAGAGCTCGGACACAAATTTGCAAACCTGCCAAATCTGTTTTGCCAATATTATTACATTGTCAACTGAGGGAGCTTTTGCTTGCGTTTGAGTGTGCTTAGCACCCCCCTAGAACCGGGCCTTGTCACAAGTACCAAAATGAGTGGCTGAGCGCAGCTTATATGGACAAATACACACAAAATTATGTCAAAATATATGTTGTGTAAAAGTATATTGGCTCTTAAAATATTGGCTCTGTGCATAAGCTCTTAAAGTTCTAGTAGTCTAATAATCCTGCTGCTGTCTGTCATGTTAATTAAACAAGACAAAGAAAATCACGCTCTGCTCTTGACTGAATAACTTCTGTAACTTTAATTGTAAGAAATAATCTGTATTTCACTGGAGCTGTTTGGAGCTGGTTTATTCCTGTATGTTGGGTACAAACAGGTAAAGTGTGGGAACACTGGTGTGGTGACTCACTTGTAGCGCCACCCACTGTGCTCTCCATGAGAGTTCCCCAGCTGGCAAACCCTGGATCAGAGTGTCCTTCAGGCATCCTTCGGCAGTCTGACATGGCAGTGGCGTCCAACGGCAGTTAGGTGGGGTTTTATATCTTGTGACCCCCACGGTGGTCCCATATGTGTATTCTTCCACGGTACGGCTCCTGATGGCGAGCCTGTGTCTTTCCCTTGGCAGAGCTCACCCTCCTGGTCAGTCAGCCCCTGAACTGAGCTAGATGCCCTATATGCAAGCCGACACTTAGAACGGGCATTTCGGTGTTACTGACTATGGGAAGTGAGCACACAGGAAGAAACCGGCTCTACACGGAGGCTATAGAATCTAACGAACGTGTTAGGTGTCGCCCAGCCCGCAGCTCTACAAATATCTGTCAGTGAGGTGCCACGAGCCAATGCCCAGGAAGAGGCTACACCCTGGTGGAGTGGGCTCTTAAGTCCACGACGATGGCATCCACTATCCAGTGGGCCATCCTCTGCTTGGAGACACCCTTTCCCTTCTGCTGGCCTCCGTAACAGATGAAGAGCTGCTCTGAGGTCCTAAAGCTTTGCGTTCAGTCCATGTAAGACCGCAGGGCGCGGACGGGGCAGAGAAAAGCCAGGGCTGGGTCTGCCTCCTCCAAAGGCAGCGCTTGCAGGCTCACCATCTGGTCCCGGAAGGGAGTGGTGGGAACCTTGGGCACGTATCCAGGCCGGGTCTCAGGATTACATGAGAGTTACCAGGCCCGAATTCCAGGCACGAAACGTCGACCGAAAATGCCTGCAGGTCCCCTACCCTCTTGATGAAGGCCAATGCAGTCAGGAGCACTGTCTTCAGAGACAGGACTTTTAACTCAGCTGACTGCAAAGGCTCAAAGGGCGCTCTCTTCAGTGCGGTTAGCACCGGAGTTAAGTCCCAAAAGGGTATAGAGGGAGGGAGAGGCAGATTTAGTCTCCTCGCCCCCCTCAGGAACCTGACGATCAGATCGTGCTTACCTAAGGACTTTCCATCTACCATGTCATGATTGGCGGCGAAAGCGGCAACATAAACTTTGAGGGTGGGGGGAGACAGCCTTCGCTCCAACCCGTCTTGTAGGAAACAAAAAGCACAACTGATCGAACATCTTCGGGGTCTTCTCAGCGAGAAGAGCACAAATCGATGAACAGGTTCCACTTCAACGCATAGAGCAGTCTCGTAGAGGGAGCTCTAGCAGAAGTGATGGTGTCTACACAGCCTGTGGTAGGTCACCTAGAACCAATGTGCCATCCAGGGACCAGACATGGAGTTTTAGAGGTCCGGACGTGGGTGCCAGAGGGTGCTCGTCTCTGAGTCAGGAGGTCCTTCCTCAGAGGAATGGGCCAAGGAGGTGCTGTCGTGAGGAGCACTAGTTCCGGGAACCAAGTCTGGTTGGACCAATACGGAGCGACCAACAGGACCTGCTCCTCGTCCTCCTTGACCTTGCACAGTGTCTGTGCGAGAAGGCTCACTGGGGGAAACGCATACTTGCGTAAGCCCCGGGGCCAGCTGTGTGCCAGGGCATCCGAGCTGAGGGTCCCCTCGGTCAGGGAATAGAAAATCTGGCAGTGGGTCGTGTCTGGGGCACTGGGAGCACTGGCTGTTGTGAGAGCTCATCTGCAGCACGATTGTGCAGGCCCGGAATGTGAATGGCACGATGCGACCTCAGATGCTTCTGACTCCATAAGAGGAGATGACGGGCGAGTTGTGACATGTGACGGGAGCATAGGCCACCCTGTTTGTTGATGTACGGAACGGCAGCAGTGCTGTCCGTATGGACCAGAACAGGCTTGCCTCTGAGCGGCACTTTGAAACGGCTTAGTGCAAGATGAACTGCTAACAATTTATATGCCAATGCAGTTTGGGTCCCATCCACAGACCCGAAACTGCAAGCCTGTTGTACATGGCACCCCAGTCGGAGGATGAGGCATCCGTGGAGACAACAACATGCCTGGACACTTGTTCTAGAGGCACTCCTGCCTGTAGAAATGAAATCCGACCACGGGCTGAAGGTTTGGCGACACCTCAGCATCACAGGCACAAGGAGGGTTCTGCTGTGCCACGCCCATCTTGGGACTCGGTCGTGTAGCCAGCTTTGAAGCGGTCTCATATAAAGCAATCCCAACGGCGTTACTGCGGCAGGAGCCTCTGAAAATGTTTCAGTGGAACCGTTGTGCTACGTTTGAACGAATTCACGCAGTTCAACACCGACTGGACGCGCTCCTTGGTGAGATCCTCTGCGTGGGGCAGAGTTTGCTCTTTTCCCAGTTGACCTGAAGCCCCAACTGGCTGAGGTGACTGAGCACCATGTCCCTGTGTTCACACAACTGCTCTCGCAACTGGGCAAGGATCAGCCAGTTGTCGAGGTAGTTGAGGATGTGAACACCACGCTCTCGCATGGGAGCAATGGCCGCCTCCACGACTTTCGTGAAGACACGGGGCGGCAGGGCCAGCCCGAAGGGTAGGACTTTGTACTGATATGCTCGTCCGTCGAATGCAAAGCGTAGAAACGGTCAGTGTCGAGGGAGAATCGAGACATGAAAGTACGCGTCCTTCAGGATGTTCGCTGCAAACCAATCTTGGGGACGGATGCACCTGAAGATGTGTTTCTGCGTTAGCATTCTGAACGGCAGCCTGTGAAGGGACCGGTTCAAGAATCGCAGATCCAAGATCGGCCGTAACCCGCCGCCTTTCTTGGGTACAATGAAGTACGGGCTGTAGAAGCCGGTCTTCATATCGGCTGGAGGGACCAGCTCTATCGTGTCCTTCACCAGTAGGACTGTGATCTCCGCCTGAAGCACAGGGGCGTTCTCTTTCGACACGGAGGTGAAGTGAATGCCCCTTAACTTGGGGGGACGCCGGGCAAACTGAATCGCATAGCCGAGTCTGATGGTACGGATGAGCCAGCGAGATGGGCTGGGAAGCACAAGCCAGGCCCCCAGCGACCGTGCAAGCGGGACCAACGGCACCACAAACGTACCCATAGCAGGGCAGCATAGTGGCATGCAGGAACCCGAGTCTGACGGCATTGGAGAGGCCTGAAATGGAGTCTGAAGAAATGGGGGAGTGCCAAAGAAACGGGGGAGTCTAGGAACCGATATTTATCAGTCTCCCTCATGTCAGCCAGGTTGAGTTGTCATCTGGAGCAACGCCATGGCATGCAAGGCGGATGCAGCCTGCCCACAGTCAGACTAGAAGAGAACCTACAGGCCTGGGACGGGAGACTGGTGGGATTCCCACTTGAGAACCAGCGCGACCCGCCCTGAGAAACCAATCATCGAAAGCATAGCCGTCAACTCAGGGTCGACTCGACCGTTGCCACTTTCCAAGAGGGAGGCAATACAGCCAGGTCATCATCCTCTGAGGACTGGAACTCCCCCTCCGATGCAGCGATCAACATCTGTTCGTCCGCGGGTTCCCGGAAGGTCACCGCCGGACGTCCATGGAAGGGGCCAGCGGTTTTCCCCGGAAGCGAAACCAGCTCCCGATGAAGCGATCGACATCTGTTCGTGCATGGGTTCCCCAAGGGTCACCGCCGGACGTTCATGGGAGGGGCAAGCGGTTTCCTCCGAAAGCACCACCAGCTCCCGATGCAGCAATCGACATCTGTTCATCCGCAGGTGCCCCGAAGGTCACCGCCAGACATCCATGGGAGGGGCCAGCGGTTTCCTCCGGAAGCACCACTGGCTCCCTATGCAGCAATCGACATCTGTTCGTCCGTGGGGGCCCAAAGGTCACCGCCGGATACCCATGGGAGGGGCCAGCGGTTTCCTCCGGAAGCACCACTGGCTGCGGCGCTTGTGAGGGATCAGGGGCCCGCGGAAGTACGCTCGGCGGGTTCGCCCTGAACGTTATCCTCAGGTCACCCCGGCCATCCGCCGAAGTAGGTCTAGATCGAGGTATGGGGAGGGGGACTCCACCTTCCCGGAGGTAGGTGAGTCTCGACCTAAGCGCCGAGAAAGTCATGTTCCTGCAGTGAGAACATGAACTATCCACAAAAGCTGCCTCAGCGTGCTGAATGCCCATGCACGTGAGACAACGATTGTGACCGTCAGTGGGCGAAAGGGAACGACCGCATCCAGAAACGTACGGGTGGAATGACATCTTGACGTGTTACTCTTTTGTGAGGGAAACGCTATTTCCAGAAGTGCTGAAGCACCCCACAGGAGATAGTGCAGCCTGTGTTTGCAATCACAAGGAAACACATATGGTACAATCTTTCACAGATCATAATGATAATTTGCCACCATTTGTAATGTAAAGGCAAGTTTAATTGCTTCCATAAAAGTTTACAACCACTATTTTGTTTGAGTAGATGCCATAGACCAACACAGCACAATCCTAATGTCTTTCACGCCCAGGTTTCGAGTGTACCTAAATTCTAGCGGCTCTTGTTTTATGGTTTTAAGGAAGGATATGAATAGTCTAGACTTTCAATACTCTAATGAGAAGTCATTTATACAATATGTTATCACTGCCTGTTTGTTACTACAATATTTGTCTGGAACTCTTCCATAAAGTCTTTCTTTTGAGAATGCACTCAAAAACAGTACACAGGACTTATGAATCAACTTTTCCCAACATGTTAACCTGTACATGCAGTTGTAAAAATTTGATTCATAATTGTGTTTTAAAAAAATAATTTTTTATCTATATTGTTGACACTCCTTCTGTAAGATCACCAAGAATGAAAACTCTTAAGGACAATAACATTTTACAATTTACAACTAATTTACATTTTGGTGAAATGGGCTAATTTGTATGAATTCATACAATCTCATTCATTGTTTATGGTTATGTTTAGGGGTGGCCCTTCATGTCTTTTCAAAAATCGCATGTTTTCATACAATTCACATCATACAAATTCCTCCGAAATCGCCACCTCATAAAGTGGTTACGTTTTCCTGTGAGGTTGGGTTGATATACATACAGCAGATGCACATAAAACCACCCTGTTTAGATAAATCAATCAAACCCTTTAATAGCAGCTTTTCTGTTCCTTGTGAATTAAAAAAAAAAAAATTATTCACCACTTTATTTATTATAGGTCCCATGGCATGGCATTTTTCTATTATTTTATAATGTTTCCTGAGGTGTACTTATATTGTTCGTATGATTTTTACATCATAAAATGACATAATTTAGAAATAAATTATGAATCTGTGAGACTTCAGTAAAAACGCCCACTGTTGTGATTGGCTGACATCTTTGCATTTGAAATGAGTATCAGATCTTGTAGCGGAGGGGGCGTGGTTTAACGAGGTCTACGAGCAGGCACGAGCCTGATGCCAGAGAGACGGATGGACCTGAGTTCAGTTCTCTCAGCACGTCTCAGTTCAGTGAACTGTTGTAGTTACTAGCACATACTTCAGGATATTCTTTTATTTCTAGTCGGAGGGGCTGTCACTCATGTCAGAAAGTTAGTAACTTTAGTAAATTATGGATCAGCGCTGACTCGAGACGCGAACCGTTTAGAACAATTCAGTCCGATTTGGTGAACTGGTTCGACCGGTTCACTAAAAAGAAAAAGTTCACTAAAAAGAACCGGTTCAAAGAACGGACATCACGGACCAGAGACGGAGAGATTGCTAACAAAGTTAATTATAGTAACTACTGAGTTATCAGAGCGCTGTCTATTGTGTTTGTATTGTATTGTGTATTGTGTTTGTATCTGAGAGTTCTGTATAAACACGAGTCCCAGTCACGCCGAGCCCGTCTTCGTCCTTATTACCAACTTTGAAACACAAGTAATGTACCATTGCAGGAGATGAACGAGTTATGAGTAAGTGTTGATTATAGCATTATTTTTAGATATTTTCCTATCATATGAAAAGCGTCAGTGACGCGCATTGAGTACACAGCGCAAACAAATACACAACAGCAGTAATCGAATGTAATCCATTTTATTGTGGGAATAGCTGTCTAGCCTAGCCGGATACCCTCACATTTACCCCCCGTCTGCTTAATCTCGCGCCGCGTATGGCGCCTCTGCTGTGGGCCAGATGCAGTACTGGGGGTCGGTGATGTTGAAGGCCGACCGGCCAGTGCAGCCCGAGCTTCGGCGTGCGTGAGGTTTATCTCTAAAGATGTGGCTCTGCCGATGTTGAGCAGAAACTCACGACTGCAAATTTTAGAACAGATAGATGCGACGAGGACGTACAAAAACACTGACTCGCAAGATAGAAAACACCGTTCTGTCGGGAGAGAGAGAAGCCGCAGCACGAATAATAAAGTTCTGTGTGAACTTGAATTATTAGCTACACATCAGAAATTACTGATCACAGATCAGAATGAACTAAAAAAGATTTCTGTTTTCATTTGTACATCCAAACACTGAAAAACTGCCAGCATTCACTCGTTCACAAGCCATTATCTCTCGGGGACAAATATAACGCTTGCATGGGCGTGCCAAATTCTCTGGGCAGAGGAAAGGGAGGTAACTTTTCCTGATATGACGTCGTAACAGGAAAATTCAAAATCAGCTCGTCTGGGCTGTCATTTTCTCAAAGGCAGAAAAAAGACACCCAGAACTCGGTTTACACCGATCTAAATTTCTAGCCAATTGGGGACAATATTCAGGCTAGGAGAACTCATAAAATGAAAATTTCATGCCATGGGACCTTTAATGTGCAGGATTTGTAAAGTCACTGGTGTAAATTTATATTTTGAGTTAACAGGAAGAACAGGAGTTTAGGATTACTGAGTTTCAGCGATCTATAGTGGACAGCACATTCCAGGGCCCAGTTATGGCCGGGTCCCTCTCTGTGGACAAAGGTTTGCTACAATTTGATTGGATCTTGGTGGACTTACACAAACAAACTGTCAGAAAAAGATACTATAAAAAGATTAGTTTTTGCTTCAAACTGATGTGAGAATCATTGAGCCAACTTATTCACATAAAACAATATATTAATTTACATTTTGTAAGACACTTTTTCTTTACAAAGGCAGTAAGTGAGGAGAAATGAACGTTAATGAATAATGCTGGGTATCACACCTGAGAGAACAAAAGAACATATGATGTGCCGCATAATGACCTACAACCCCAAATCAGAAAAAGTTGGGACAGTATGGAAAACGCAAATAATAAAAAAAAGAAGTGATTTCTAAATTTACTTTGACTTGTATTTCATTGCAGACAATATGAACACAAAATATTTCATGTTTTGTCTGGTCAACTTCATGTCATTTGTAAATATGCATCCTTTCCTGTCATTCAGACCTGCATCACATTTAAAAAAAAGTTGGGACAGTAAAGCATTTACCACTTTGTAATGATCCCATTCCTTTTCACAACAAGGGACTGAAGACACCAAGTGATGAAGTGTTTCAGGTGTAATTTTGTCCCATTCTTCCTGCAAACAAGTCTTAAGGTGGGCAACAGTACGGGGTCTTCGTTGTCGCATTTTGCGCTTCAAATTGCGCCACACATTCTATATTGGAGACAGGTCGGGACTGCAGGCAGGCCAGTCAAGTACCCGTACCCTCTTCCTCCGCAGCCAGGAATTTGTAATGTGTGCAGAATGTGGTTTTGTATTGTCTTGTTGAAATATGCATGGACGTCCCTGGAAAAGATGTCTTCTTGAATTCTTGAAATCTCTATGTATTGATGGTGCCTTCACAGAAGTGCAAGTTACCTTTGCCAAGGGCACTGACACAACCCCATACCATGACAGACCCTGGCTTTTGGACTTGTTGCTGGTAACAGTCTGGATGATTAGATTAGATTAGATTCAAGTACAAGATACAAGTACAAGGCAACGAAATGCAGTTTAGGTCTAACCAGAAGTGCAATAGCAGCAAGTGCAGGATATACAATGGTTGCAGGACATGGAAATATACTGAATATATATAAATATGTATAAATAGAGAGATGGTTATTACTATAAACAGAACTGAATTTACAGGTGAGTATGTACAGTGAATTAATATACAGATGGCTATTACTATAAACAGAATTTACAGGTGAATATGTACTATGAATATAATATACAGATGGCTAGTACTTTAAACAGAATTTTTTACAGTTAGAGGTATACAATAATATGTTAGGCAAGATGAGGAATATAGCAGTGGATTAAGGTAGTGCAATAAATTATGGACAGAGCTAACCGAAAAAGTTTAAAAGTGCAGTGGAAAGTGGTTGCATATTACAGTTAGAAGTACGGTGCAAAATGCAAATGTAAAAATTGGTACTATAAATACAGTCGGCAGTGCAAATGAGCATAATCCAGTTAAGATATGGTAGTGCAGAATGCAAAAGTAAACAGTTGTTACTGTATGTAGCAACAATGAGTTTTGGGGAATAATTAACTCAAATGGTATTAATATTCATGAGTCTATGAATATTATTTGCTTGTTGTACAGACAAAATGTACGTATAACGGAACCTTTTATCATTTAAAAGTAACCTTTATCCAAATTGATTTCTTCATCAATTATCAATCTTACAAACCTTAAGAAACATTGATCTGTTTGATCAGGACAAATAATATCTCTTATGTTTGTACGATCTGCACTACTGAAGTAGTACTACATGAAAATCAAGCTTAAATGGGTAGCTTAGATCTTACGCTTCAGTGACTTCGAGATTTGTGAGCAAAACAATACGGATTCAATGTAATGCAATTATTGGGTTTTAATAAAACAACTACAGTTTACAAAGCTACGATTCATACGGGGAAATATGCATATATATGTAGGAGAAAACAAACAATATGGTACAAACAAGGAAACATGAAACTTAACGAATAATAAAAAGGGAAGAAGAATTAACAAGAGAGAGAGAGAGAGAGAGAGAGAGAGAGACAGACAGAGAGAGAGAGACAGCTTCAGTCTTTTCACAAGAGCCCACAAGAAATTCATATAAATTCATAATTCAGACAACCTGTTTCAAGCAGTTTGATTGTGAAATAGAATACTTGCATTACTACGGCTTCTCGTGTAAGTGTCTGAGCTCGAATCGTCGGGGAAGTTCGCTAAGGATTTGTGAGTCCCAGGTGAACTTCTTTGAAGTTTAGGAAAGTCCAGAAGTCTGCTGGTTTCTCTCTCCGTGCGGGGAGGCCTTCTCTCAGGGTTGGGAAGACCAGGGATGGTCTTCCCCTCCATGGCTAAATGCCAAGAGGTCCGTTCCTTGTGGTGGCGAGAATGCAAAGAGCTGATGGTCGGTTCCAGTTTTTATAGAGGGGAAGGCCGACGCCTTCAACGCTCTTGCGGCTACATGATGTGGTTTGGATCTAATCAGCGTAACACACAGGCCCTTTGTTTAAGCATGATTTGATTAGACAAGTCACGAGGGCTGTGAGGTGTTCAGACTTTGGTCTATCCTGCCACATGACTGATTGAATCATTACTGTTACAGTCCCCCTTTTTGTCAGATGATGACCTATGGTCATTATCGGACAACCCCCATCACAATGGTCGGATGGCAGGTGAATCGGGACGGTTGGATAGCAGGTGTTCGTTGTGGCTGAGGAGCCAGCTCGATGAGGTTCGCATCTGCTTCTGGCGTGGTACCCTCCCTCCAGGGTTTCCATCGGAGACCTCCAGACACAGCTGTCGTGAGTTTGGCTGTAGAGGTTCTCATCTCGTTGAACTTCCTGTACAGGAGAAAGGCTATGCCTAGGGTTAGGGTATTGCTGATGATCATGGAGATACATAGCGCAGTGTCAGCTGCGGTCCAGGTTTGGACAACAGGCGAGGTATTCAGGATAGGCAATCGGGACAATGCTTGGAGGGCTGTGTCGAGGGGAGCAATGTCAATGAGCTGAGGCCCCCCTTTTTCAATCCACCGTTCTAGTTCTGGATCTAGGGTGAAGTTGTGGTCTTTGAAAAAGGCTGGGATTTCTAGCTCTGACTGATACTCTTCACTCGGAAGATGGTACAAAGCCAAATCGTCCAGGTGGAGGATGGCCCCTCGCGGTACTTGGATCCACATGCTCTGGTCAAGCAAGTTGATACGGGTGGCGGTGTCGTTGGGTGCTGGCAGGCACTCGACCCATTTGGTAAACTGGCACACCACCGTGAGGAAGTACTTGTTGCCTCTTGCGGACCTGGGCAGGCGTCCCACCCAGTCGATTTGTAGGTCTGACCACGGGAACGTGATCCCTCTGCGTTGCAGTGGGGCTCTGTGGTTCGGGTTTGCTGGTTGGAACTGGCAGCAAACCAGGCACTCTCTGACATACTCTGCCACATCTTGTTGCATCCCGGGCCAATATGCCACCTGTTTAAGTGTGTCATATGTGGCCCTGGTGCCGTGGTGTCCAGCACATGGTGTGTCGTGGGCGTACATTAGCATCACCCCCTTTTGCGACCGTGGCACCACAAGCCTTGGCGCTGTGCTGTCATCGGGTGCAAACCACAGAATGTTGTCCTGTGTACGCAACATGTGTCTGGAGTTATGTAGGTGTTTGAGGCCTGAGTCATCAGTGAGCTCAGAGTCAGTGATAGGGTGGCAGGAGGGGTCAGAGAGGTGGTCAAGAATTGTCTTTATTGCAGTGTCAGAGGCTTGCATATCCGCAATGTCGTTGTTGGACATCTGCGGAGTTAGCGATAGCGGCTGCGAGGCGGGCATTGTAGCCGGGGCCGGTCGCTTGCTGCGGGTTAGCACTGCAACGTTGGGGCTGGATGTGGGGTTTGGGGGTACCCACATGTCGCCGTGTAGTGCGCCCGACTTGGCGAGGGCGTCGGATTGGTCATTTAAGTCTTTGTCGAGACCTGGTAGCTTCGAGTGTGCTTTTACCTTCTTCCAGTACACTGTCAGGTCATGTGTTCTTGTTATGTTGTCACATTCCTGGAACAGGTGTTGGTGTTTGACTGGCTTGTTGTTAGTGGTCTTGAAACCATTCTGTTTCCAGCTTGGAAGGTGGCACACGAAACTGAGTCTGGCATAGTTAGAGTCTGAGCAGATGAGCAGTTCTCTGATGTCGTGTGCTGATGCAATCTGTAGGGCTATGAGAATAGCTGCTATCTCTGCATATTGCGATGACTGAGGACCCAACTTGAAGTGTTGTGGTGGGCACGGCTGATCGTTCACCCACAGCACTCCTGCATCTGCCTTGAGGATGCCGTCGTGGTTGTAGGAGCACCCATCGACGTAGGCCATGGGCATGCCCTGGCACGCATTCGGTTCAAAGTGTCTTTGACAGGTCAGTTGTTGTTGGGGTTCTTGTGCATCCGACCAGACAAAAGGGCAGTCTTTCTTCAGCAGGGCTGTTAGAGGTCTGGCCATGTCTGAGTAGTTTTCAATGAACTGTCGGGAGTAATTGCATACCCCTAGAAAACTGCGCAGCTCAGAGGTGTTAGTAGGAGGCTTGATGTTTTGAATGGCATGAATACAGTTTGACTGAGGTTCAATGCCTTGGGATCCGATTAGCAGGCCCACGTAGTTGACCTTGGCCCGGCACCACTGTCCTTTGTGGGGGGCGATCTTGGCACCGGCTGCGGATAGTTGGTTCAAAACATAGTCTCTTTCTTTCAGGTGGTCGGCCACCGTTGTGCTCTTCATGAGAACGTTGTCTACATAGATCAGGTTGGTCTTGAGAGGTGTTGCAGGTTCATCAGTCTCACCGACAGGCTGGTGGGAGACTGTGTATACTGCGAGGTGACTGTCCTCAGTCAGCTCCGTTCGGCACACCTGGTCTTTGGTCATCGGCATGACAGATGTGATGGCAATGAGTTTGAAGGGTGCAGTGAACAGCGTGTTATCTGTACTCCCTTCGGGTATCAGTGCAGGTGGAATGGGCCCAATGATGGGTAGTACAAGTTCAAAGTCATGAAAGTCATGGCTCACTAGCCATCCCAGCCGGTAGGCCTTGGGAATGTTGATGTCAGTTGCTGTGCAGTTGTTGAAGAGGATGTAGACTACACAAGATGACATTTCAGTGAGGGGTGTGGCTTCAAGTGTGAGTCCGAGTTCCACACATTCAGGTGAGGGTTTGAAGAAACCCAGCGTGTGGTTTAAGGTTTGGCCACATCGCATGTTGAGCCGAACAGCGACCCCTTTGGTGTATGCTGGTATCACCGTTCCCTGTTCGTTGACTAGGGTGCAGACCTTCGGGATGGTCTGTCCTGCCATGAGGTTGTCATGACTGATGGAAACGTGTGGCTGTAAAGTCAGTGGGGTTTCAAGTCGACCTTGCCTGAGGTCCACAGCAGCGATTAGTCCCTGGTCTGATTCTGGATCAGAGTGTTCATGAATTAAAGCTCGTCGTAGCTGCCTGTAGTCTGCTTTGACAGTCTCTGGTTGACGGTCTAGAAAGCTGCGTACGTCCCGGTTAGATGTGATTCTGAGTAGGATTAATCTGTACCAAGTGTTTGCGTTAGCGACAGTCTGAAGGTGAAAGTCTATGTCTTGCAAGTAGGAGTCAACGTCGTCTCCTCCTGCAGGGTCTGGGCTGAACGTAGGGATATTTCTGGCCAGCTTGTCAAGGTCTTTATGAGCTACGTGGCTGCTGGCCCTGACTTCCTGGAAGTGCTTCCCTTTCTCCGCTGCTGGCGGGGGTTCGTGGAGGTTAGCGGGTGACAGTCTTAGCAGTGGGTTGTCACCCCCCTTTCTAGCTCTTGGTTCTTGGCTAAAAGGTGCGGACCAGCTGGTCGGGGGAAACTTTGTGTGGTGCGTTCCCCCTTCCCGGTCACTTTGCAGTTTATATGAATGTTTCAGTTCTCTGTGAACAAGGTCAAGTTCATCTTTGAGCTCATGTCTTTGCTGGACCAGCTCATTGATCTCGGCTCGGGCAGCCTGCAAATGGTTTTCGGAGGCTTTGGCTTTAGCATCTCTGTCTTTGAGTGCAGTGTTGGCTCTCTCTAGGAGAGCTTCGCCTCGCCGGAGCTGTTCGTTGAGTTCTTCCCTGGTGTCTTTCTCTGACTGCTCTCTGCGGTCTGTGTCCAGACGCAGATCTTTCAGGGCCTTTGGAAGTCTTTTTACTTCTTTCTCTCGTTCTGTGTCCGTTTCACCCTTTTTCTCGGTCTCTAGAAGTAGCTGGTCTAGATGACGCTGGGTGAGGGCCTGGTTTCTCCGGGCCTCCTCGGCTTGGAGCTTTAATGTTGCCGCTTCCTGTTCCAGGTCGGTGTGGCTCTTTTCTCTTAGCCGTGCCTGGGCGACAAGGTTGTGGGCGAGGCTCCTGAGGATCTTGGCCAGTTCTTTGTGAGAGTAACTCTGCGTCGGGTCGTGTGCCGTCAGCTTGTCTAGCTCTGTGTCCAGTTCCTCCTGGCTCAGCTGTTGCAGATCACTGGTGTCCTCCGACGGAACAGTGCTCGTCATCGCTTCCAGCCATACCGCTAGGCGATCCCAAGGGACAGTGGGACTGGGTGAACGGGGCATACTGGTTCACTGTGGGCGAGAGAAACACAGCACACACACACAAAGAGGCCAATGCAAGTTTTTTTCTAAGGTTAACGAGCTCTTGTACGGACCATGCCGTCGACAAGACTTTTGGCTAACTGATGTAAACAGTGAGACAGTTAGGCAATTAGGCGGGCCAATTTTTGGGTCGGCCTGAAATAGAGACTTTGACAGGCGGTAGCCCTGTGGGTCACCTGGTGACGCCGGCTGCTTGGTTGTCACTCTATTACTTAGCTTTCCTTGGGGTCTCTTGGTGAACTGAGAGAAACAAGATTACAACAGTCCGGAAAGTGAAGGTAGGAAAGAAACAAACACAAAAATGAATTGGTCTGCAATAAAAGGAAAGTAAGCGCGAACGCTGGGAGTGTTAGAGAAACACTAAAGGGGCTAAGCCTGCTACCTTTCGTGAGAGTTTCTGGGGCCTACAGCATGTGTGGCTATCGGGTTAGGAAACCTAGGAAGAGGGTGCGGCTTAGAGAGGAAAGGTGGGCCAAACGTTTAGGCTATACTCGGGAGAGTATCTAATATTCGGCTTATAATGTGGGTTTTATCACATTTAGTTTATCCGGGGCGAGTTGAGGTCGCTCAGGTGGAAAACCAGCGGCACAGTCAGCCTTCCGGGCGTTCCCAAACACCCAACTGCCGTGTCCTCGGTCCTTCGTTACTCTGTATCGCGTTACGCCCACTCAAACAGTTTAGACTTTAAACACAACCTGACAGCACCCACCCGTCAACCGCCAGCCAGCACAGCAAAGTTGGCACGTTCCCTAGAACCCTCTTTTTCAAGAGTGGCTCCCTATTAAGCCATGGTTTAGATACAGGTGCCAGACATTGCCTTGTGTGTGTCAGCTGAACTGGTTGACTGGCTTTGGAGTGTCAAATTGCTGATGTCGCCACTGCGGGCCGCAACGGCGAACAGAGGTAAAAGAAACCGAGATTCACACACAGCCGATGCCGGTCACATCGGTTGGACAACCTTGCTCGTGGAGACCACGTTGAGACGATTCTCAATTCACCACCGATGCTTGTGAGCCCTACAATAAATACACAAAGAGGGTAAACAGGTGAAATCAAAAATGAATTAAGACTCGCTTGTTTACCGGATCAAGTGATTTATGGTTGCAGGTGAAAAGGAAGTGGGAAAAGAGAGAGAGAGCTGTAAGCTGACTTAGCAGGGTATGGCCACACGGTGGCGTCCTTCCTTCCAAGTGGACTGTCAGTAACTTTAAGAACCTAATTTCAATTTAAGCTAGAGGAAATTCATTTTTCCTTTTAAACTCAAATTCAAATAAGTGTGTTTAATCAGCGAGAACGGAGACCTGGTTGCTGCCTAATGCTAGTAAAATTGCATAAATGAAAACCTTTCTATAAGTAATCACTAAACAATTCACATGCTCTTCTTAGGAAGGAAATTAAGTTTGTTAAAACAAAATTTATAGCGGAGAGTAGAACTATCCGAAAATGCCCACGAGATGGCGCAGTCGAGTCCACCCAGACTAGAGTTAGTTAGGAGGAACGCTCACCAGATGGCGCTGTTGCGCCCGCTCGGGATAAAGTTTTGGTGAAGTGTAATTCGAGAGCTGTTAGGTCGCGCCCTCTGGTGTCTAGCACGCAGAGTTGCACCTGCTCGTGTGACTTGAAGACCAAAAATCAAATGATGGCCGCACACAGGATTAACACAAATCACAATTACTTTTTTAGACCACGTCGGATCTTTTCGTGCTATATTGGCACAAACAAATTGGCAGGATTCATTCGCTGCACAAGAAAATGTGGATACAGGAATAAACATCTGCTTACGTCACATTTAAAAGAACTCCAATAGACATTTATCAAACTGGCTGACGGTCAGTCAGCATTTATGAGTCAAATGTTTTAGGTCTCCGATTTGGGTAGCTAATCCAATGTTAAACCAGGAGTTATCGTTTATCTTAACGATTTAATATTATATTAGGCCTATTATTGAAAAGAGGAAACTCGCTCTATTTCAATCTTCCGCTTGAAAGAAGATTTCTTCGTTCAAGTCAAGCGGGATAAAACAATATTACGCATGTACGGACTGTACAGAGATTTCTTTATCTCTGCAGGACATCTAATATTGCTAAATTAGCATCTGTTAATATGCTTAAGTTGAGCTCGGCGTTGTGCCTAGTCAGTGAGTGAGTTCGCTTTGAGCGATTTGTCTCACAGTTCGAACAAACGAACGAAAATGCGCGTGCATAATATTAATACCCAAAAATACACATGAATATGAATATTAATATTGCTCACAAAAACAAAGTTTGAAACTGCCCGCATTCTCCACCACTGTAGCAACAATGAGTTTTGGGGAATAATTAACTCAAATGGTATTAATATTCATGAGTCTATGAATATTATTTGCTTGTTGTACAGACAAAATTTACGTATAACGGAACCTTTAATCATTTAAAAGTAACCTTTATCCAAATTGATTTCATCATCAATTATCAATCTTACAAACCTTAAGAAACATTGATCTGTTTGATCAGGACAAATAATATCTCTTATGTTTGTACGATCTGCACTACTGAAGTAGTACTACATGAAAATCAAGCTTAAATGGGTAGCTTAGATCTTACGCTTCAGTGACTTCGAGATTTGTGAGCAAAACAATACGGATTCAATGTAATGCAATTATTGGGTTTTAATAAAACAACTACAGTTTACAAAGCTACGATTCATACGGGGAAATATGCATATATATGTAGGAGAAAACAAACAATATGGTACAAACAAGGAAACATGAAACTTAACGAATAATAAAAAGGGAAGAAGAATTAACAAGAGAGAGAGAGAGAGAGAGAGAGAGAGAGAGACAGACAGAGAGAGAGAGACAGCTTCAGTCTTTGCCCTCATAATTCAGACAACCTGTTTCAAGCAGTTTGATTGTGAAATAGAATACTTGCATTACTACGGCTTCTCGTGTAAGTGTCTGAGCTCGAATCGTCGGGGAAGTTCGCTAAGGATTTGTGAGTCCCAGGTGAACTTCTTTGAAGTTTAGGAAAGTCCAGAAGTCTGCTGGTTTCTCTCTCCGTGCGGGGAGGCCTTCTCTCAGGGTTGGGAAGACCAGGGATGGTCTTCCCCTCCATGGCTAAATGCCAAGAGGTCCGTTCCTTGTGGTGGCGAGAATGCAAAGAGCTGATGGTCGGTTCCAGTTTTTATAGAGGGGAAGGCCGACGCCTTCAACGCTCTTGCGGCTACATGATGTGGTTTGGATCTAATCAGCGTAACACACAGGCCCTTTGTTTAAGCATGATTTGATTAGACAAGTCACGAGGGCTGTGAGGTGTTCAGACTTTGGTCTATCCTGCCACATGACTGATTGAATCATTACTGTTACATGTAATAAACAGTCGGTAGTGCAAATAACAAAGTGAAGGCAGATGTGAGGTAGGGGAGTTAGCAGTTTATGAGGGAAGTGGATCAACGGGGGTTTGAGTTCAGTAAAGAGACAGCTCTGGGGAAAAAACTGTTCTTTAGTCTGCTGGTTCTGGTCCGGTGGATCCTGAAACGCCTGCCGGAGGGCAGGAGAGAAAACAGTCTGTGGGCTGGGTGAGAGGAGTCCTTGAGGATGCTGCGAGCTCGATGCAGGCAGCGTTTCCTCTGGATGTGTTCAATGGCAGGCAGTGGAGTTCCTGTGATGCGCTGGGCAGTTTTCACCACCCGCTGCAGTGCCTTGCGCTCCGCAACAGAGCAGCTCCCATACCATACTGCGACACAGTTGGTCAGGATGCTTTCTATTGCGCAGCGATAGAAGTTCACCAGGATAGCCGAGGAGAGCTGATTCTTCCTCAGTGTCCTCAGGAAGAAGAGGCGCTGGTGAGCCTTCTTGACCAGGCTGGAGGTGTTGGTCGTCCACGACATGTCCGCCGAGATGTGGATCCCCAGGAACTTGAAACTGGAGACACGCTCAACAGCCATTCCATTGATGTGGATGGTGTCGTGTGTGCCTCTTGACTCCTTCCTGAAGTCCACGATGAGCTCCTTCGTTTTGGTGGTGTTGAGGAGCAGGTTATTATCAGCGCACCATGTGGCCAGGTGCTGGATCTCCTCCCTGTAGGCAGTCTCATCGTTGTTGCTGATGAGACCAATCACCGTAGTGTCGTCCGCAAACTTGACGATGGAATTAGATCCATACACAGGCTTGCAGTCGGTAAAGAGGGAGTAGAGAAACGGACTTAGCACACAGTCCTGTGGTACGCCAGTGTTGAGTGTGATGGATGTGGAGCAGGTGGATCCTGATCGAACATTCTGGGGTCTGTCAGTTAGGAAGTCCAAAATCCAGTTACACATTGAAGTGTTGATGCCCAGGTCTCCAAGTTTGGCTATTAACTTGGTTGGGATGACAGTGTTGAATGCTGAGCTGAAGTCAACAAACAGCATGCGTGCGTAAGTGTTCTTATGGTCCAGATGGGTGAGCACAGAGTGGAGTGCCATGGAAACGGCATCCTCTGTGCTCCTATTGCTACGGTAGGCAAACTGGTGTGAGTCCAATGTGGATGGTAGAGAGTCTTTTAGGTGTTCTAGGACCAGCCGCTCAAAGCACTTCATGACGATGGGTGTGAGTACTACAGGGCGGTAGTCATTAGGGCACCTCGGGCTAGAGTGTTTCGGCACTGGCACAATGGAAGTGCGTTTGAAGCATGTTGGTACAGCTGCTTGGGCAAGAGACAGGTTGAAAATGTCCGTAAAAACCCCAGCGAGCTGCTCCGCACATGCCCTGAGAACACGACCAGGGATGTTGTCTGGTCCAGCAGCCTTGTGCGCGCTGATCCGGCTCAGTGCCTTGCAGACATCTGTGGAGGAGAGTGTGATTGGTGGGTCAGCTGAGGGTTTGAGCTTGGTGGCAGTTTCTCTGTTGTCTCTTTCAAAACGAGCATAAAAGTAATTTAGCTCGTTCAGGAAGTTGACATCAGTGGCTGCGGGGGTGGAGTGGGTGGGTTTGTAATCACTGATGGCCTGAATGCCCTGCCACATGCGTCGAGGGTCAGAGTTGGAAAAGTGACCCTCTATCTTTAGCTTGTAGCAGTGCTTGGCCTTTTTGATGCCCCTCTTCAGGTTTGCTCTGGATGTACTGTAGGCTTGTGCATCTCCTGATCTGAAGGCAGTATTGCGTGACTTCAGCAGGAGTCGAACTTCCCTGTTCATCCAAGGCTTCTGATTTGGGTATGTGGTGATCTGTTTCTGGGTTGTAACACTGTCAATGGTGGTATTGATATGATCCAATACAGAAGAAGTGTATGAGTCAATGTCCGTGTGAGCGCCACTGGTGGCTTGAGAAGCAAACCCAGATAGCAATGAGTCGGCGGACCACCGGCGGTGATCCGGCGGCTGTAGAAGCGTCAGAATTGCGTAATCACAAGCACGTTTGACGGCGCACCGCCGGCGGCAGCCGCTTTTTAAAAGCGGCAGCCGGCTTCCTACCGGCTTCGTTCCGCCGCCGGCCCGCAGGCAAACCGCCGTTCCGCCGCCTTTATACCAAAAGGCGGCCCGTCGGAGGCAAACGCTATTTTCGAGCGATCTGTCTCCGCTTATTGTGTAATAAATAATATATATATTTATTTATTTATTATTCATATATTTGTAACATGCAGTTTATGATGGATAATAATTGAACAAACCAGATAAATTCCCATTTGGCATTTTTATTCCACATTTCAAAGTATATTAACTGTCAATGATACAAGATAATATAAATGAAATATAAATAACAGACAATAAATAAGCTTAAATAGGCCTATAAATAACAAAAAACATTTTTACTAAAGAACCTGCATGTTTCCAATTAAATTTTGGTTTAAAAAAAAAAAAAAACAGCCTTACAAGCAAATTATAACACTTACAATATTTGTTAATAACAAAGAGGTCAGCTCTGGGATGAAAAGAATTACCATTAAATATTATATCAAATAATGAGGATATTTGGTACCAAAGAATGTGCAGGATACCAAATAAATCGAGGTATAACATCACATTTAACAAGCCATTTCTAACAATAGGATAAATGGTAATAATTTAGAGTAAAGCTCTGGAGAAGAATAGAACAGTAGTAGAACAGAACATTATAACAAGCCTGACTATGGGGTTCTCCGGTTTTCCCCGACCTCCAGAATGAGGCAGCGTAAATTGGCTTATCTTCAGTGATTTCTTGTGCGCCTATATTAAGGACAAACAACCTCGCCATCCCATATCTATCCAAGGAGCTGCCTTCAAGGCAGGGTCACAGGGAATAAAAAAAAGTAATTTCCACAGTGAACAGTGTGGATTGGGTGAGTGTAGCCGGAAACTTCTGGCTTCTTTAGGGGTCTTGATGTTACTGACTGCAGGATAAAGAAAGGGTTCCAGGTGTCAGTAGTCAGCCTAGGTATAAGAGGTCGGCTGTGGGTCCCTCTCAGCTGTGCGGCGTCTTTTTCCACCTTCACGATCAGATGCTCCTTTCAGGTAACGCATAACGTTAACCTGGACCGCCTCATCAGTGGCATCCTGGGTTGCCGGGTTCTTCCGGATGGCTCCTGTAGAAAATACAGATCTGTCATTCCATTTGAATGGCATAAGGCCACACACATCTACTTAAATATATAACAAATTTATATATTTATATATATTACTTTGAATAATGGTCTTCAGGAACATGTCTCTAAAACATGCTTTATCCCATATACCCGTCCAGGTTGTATTAATGGAAAGGTGATTAGAGAAGATACTCTGAAGTATTCGCCACACGGTTGTCTTTAGGTCCCTCCCACATTTGATTGCCAAAAACCGAAGCTGAAAATACAAAAAAGTGTTACAAATTACATATCTCTGAAGCTTCTCATACATAAATATAAAAATGTGACAGGCTGTGGATTCAGACTGTAGAATATGCAGTGTACAATCTTAAATTTTACTTTTTAGATTACCCTACAGCATTATAAACAAAATCAGCACTTACAAATCGTTCCTGGAGCTCTTTATCCTGCCTCAAACTGTTGTCAAGCAACGCCAAATGGGTTGTCTAGGGGGAGTAACAGACCCCCTGGCAGGGATAACTCTCCAAAAGACACATTGGCACTGAAATGTTGCAGCATAGTGTCCATTTTGTTTTCCATGCTACGCACAACATCGCCAAACTCTCCAAGACGTCGCAGCATTAGTGTCTGATCTGCACCTACAGGGGTTCACAGAATAAAAGAATAAAGCAGTCAGTCCTGGTCCCTCAACTACTAAACTATGACATTTACAACTAGGTCTACTACATGTACAGGTGGCCCCAGTGGGAATTAAACCAACAACCACAGGTGTTGTTTGAAAGTTGTACCTGATTGCCCAGTACGAGCAAACGTCGTCAACATTGTCCCAACTTGCTTCACCTGCTCTTGAAGTGAGCCGCTGTCATCCGAAGCTACAAAATGAAAGGCATTTGGTAATTTTGGACCTACATCACAGTCAAAAAAGTAAAATTTAAGAAAGAGTGCATGTTCTCACCTGCTCGTGCATTGCTTTCCCTCAGGGCTTGGTTCTCATTCTGGAAATCTACATAAAAAATATTTTATTTTAATTAAATATATATATATATATATATATATATAAAACAACAACTACAGGCACAATTTTCCATACTGTTAAAGTTTCCAACAGCTGCAATTTCCTGTTTGTCCATCTCAACTCCTTTCAATATTCTTCTCCTTATAGCCCAGTAACTAGACATTGTGACTAACAATTTATTTACCTTGAAAGCCGAAACGATTGTCCAACAGTAGGTCTCTTGGATGAAGATAACCGATTGTGCTCTGGTCAAGGTATCTGCAAGAAAATGTGAACAAAACCGCATTGTTAACGTTATATACAGAATATACAGTAGCTATGCTGTGGGGGGGAAAACTGGTCAGCCAAATGTGGAACAGTAAAATGTATTCATTCAGTGTAGTGATTCAAGTAAACTGCATAGTCCTCAAACATAAAAAGTACAGCAGTTCAGAGAAATAACTCATAAATGACCTTAAATGCTAGAAGAACAGTAGCAACACAGCACATGTTAGCTAACACTTGCTAGAACTGACCTAGCAGCATGCTTGTTCGGACTAACAAAATAATTTAAATAACCTATATACATTCTGTTTTGTTAGAAAACACCAAAAGTTAAACTTAAGTCTTTCTAGATGTAAAGCTTTGGCTAACTTACCTACAGTAGCTAGATACATTTTAACATGTAGAACATGCTTGAACTCAAGTGTGTAAAAAAGGCGAAACAGCACGTGTTAGCTAACACTGTGCATTGTGCACTATATCAGCGTGCGTGTCGGAACAAACTAATTAAAACAACCTACCGGTATATACATCAAAAATGAACATAATATTGTGTTACACAAAAAGGAAACATGTACTTACTTAAACGCTCGTAGTCGAGGATATTTTCTGATCTCCTCTCTTCAAATACTAAAACCGTGTGATGAGTTGCCGGCCGCTGTTGGTAAATCTGTTTCATATGTTTTACCGGTTTGTCTTCCGTCTTTTTTAGGTATACTGCCCCTCTTGGCCGGTGGAGGTACTTCTCTGTTTTTTTTTATTTTATTTTTATTTAAATTAGTACATGTATAGACAAGTACAATACAAAAAGTACAATGAGAGAAAAATAAAAATAATAAAGCATTGTGGTACAGTTCCGAATATGTAGAACAAAGAATAACAACAAATGTAACACTGTATATAAAATAAATAATAAAAATAAGAATTCTGAGATAGAAAATACTTTATAATATTAAGGCAGTCACATGAAATTGAAAAGCTTTCAGGTTTCTGTTTTTGTAAGCTTTTTGTTTTGCGACCTCATGTTTGAGAGGGTTTCAAAGTATATTGTAAAAATCAGCTTTATAAGAGGTAATATTAGAGGGCTTCTTTTGAGTTATTCTTGTCTTATGAATGTAGAATTTTTCCTAAATAATTAATAATATATTTTTGTTTTTCAGAAAAATATGGGTTTTGAAAACAAAGTAAAATGTCATGAAGTTAGTTCTAATTTTTTGTCATGTCTATTTTAAAGTCAGTCCAAAAAGAAATAGAAAAAGGGCAATACAAAAATAAGTGTTATCCTAAAATGAACTTTCAAACTTTCTTAACCCTCTTATTATGCTAAAAAAAAAAAAAAAGTATTACATCCATTATGGGTCAAATTGACCAACACTGTTTAAACACACTCGACATGCAAATAATCAAGTGAAAATTTAAATGTAATTTCCTAAACCTAACCTTATCATGGAATCAAGAGTCAAGAATCTGTTATAAACCCTAATGGCTTTGGAGCAAAAAAAACTAATATTTGATATAATTCACATATAGGCTATTATGATTTTATAATCGCTTCAGATGTGAGAACTAGTTAAAATGCTGTCAGTTCCACTCTATTTCCCAACAAGCCAAACATAGCCAACGTGGCTGGTCGAATTTGAGAGTAGAAATCCTTGTATTTCAAAGCGGCTTGCTGCCAGCCGGCCGCGGTCCATTAGGCGGAGGCAACCGTCAGAGATAATGAAGCCGGCGGCCCGCCGGCTAGTCGGCCACGGCATCTCGCAAGAAATGGGAGTGACGTATTCGGCGGCAAACGTTTCATCACCGCCAGCGGGACGCACCTATAGCCGACAGCTTAGGGCCGGCGGCAAAAAGAAGCCGTGCCGATATTTTTTGCTATCTGGGAACATGCTCCAGTCTGTGTTTAGAAACCTTTCCTGGAGTGTGGAATCTGCCCCCGCAGGCCACACCTTGATGGTCTTTACTGATGGCTTCACACGGTTGATGAGGGGTGAATATTTGGGCCTGAGGAACAAAGAGAGGTGGTCTGACTGTCCCAGGTGGGGGAGGGGTGTCGCAACGTAAGCTCCAGCAATGTTTGTGTAAACATGATCTAAGGTTTTGTTTCCTCTGGTGTGGCAGGAAACATGCTGGTGAAACTTGGGTAGCACTGACTTTAAGTTTGTGTGATTAAAGTCACCTGCAACAATAAACGCAGCTTCCGGGTGATCAGTCTGTTGTTTACTAATGGCTGCGTGAAGTTCTTTCATAGCAAGCTTGGCATCAGCATCCGGAGGAACATAGGCTGCAGTGATAATGGTGGAAGTGAACTCCCGCGGTAGATAAAACGGTCTACATTTAACCATGAGAAACTCAAGGTTAGCTGAACAATGACTCCCAACAATAGCAGAGTTTGTGCACCAAGCTTTGTTAATGTAAATGCACAATCCACCGCCTCTGGTTTTACCGGAGCCATCTAATGTTCTATCCATCTGTGTGTGGCGTCCCGCTAGCTCAATAGCGGTGTCCGGTATTCCGCTGTTTAACCAGGTTTCCGTGAAGATTAGGACGTTACAGTTCAAAAGTTTCTTACTGTGTGTGATGCTGAGTCGAATCTCCTCCATTTTGTTCACTAGCGATCGTACATTGGCAAGGAAAATGCTGGGTAAAGAGAGCCGGTAAGGAGTTAGCCTTAGCTTAGCTCTTAGTCCTCCACGCTTACCCCGCCTTTGTTTACGATCACAGCGCCGCCTTCTAGCACTTCCGCCCGGCCGGGCAGAGCGCATCGCCTCGGGCGTCCTAGCGATCTCAGGAAGGAGTCGAAGATTGTCCATAAAACTGTCGGAAATTCGCAAACCAATATCCAAAAGCTCACAGCGGGTGTACGTTGTAAAGGCACAACTGTTCTGTACGAACAGACCCGAGATGAACAAGAAAAATACCGCAAAATTGCAGAATCTGGAGAGAACCTGAGCCTCGCGATCTACTCGCGCCGCCATCTTGGTTGATCCTTTTCTTCTTTGGTCCGGAGCACACGGCGTCCATTCCTCCCAAAAAATACCTGAAATACTGATTCATCTGACCATAGTACACGTTTACACTGTGTGATGGTCCATCCCAGATGCCTCCGAGCCCAGAGAAGTCGACGGCGCTTCTGGACACTGTTAACATAGGGCTTCCTTTTGGGACAGTACAGTTTTAACTGGCATTTGTGGATGTAACTACGTATTGTGGTACTTGACAAAGGTTTGCCAGAGTAGTCCTGAGCCCATGTGGTGAAATCGCTTATAGATGAATGACGATTCTTGATGCTGTGCCGCCTGAGGGATCGGAGATCACGGTTGTTCAGCTTAGGCTTGCGCCCTTGTCCTTTACGCACTGAAATTCCTCCAGATTCCTTGAATCTTTTAATTATGTTATGCACTGTTGAATGTGAAATATCCAAATCTCTTCCTATCTTTCTTTGAGGAACATTGTTTTTAAACATTTCAATAATTTTCTCACGTATTTGTTGGCAAACTGGCGATCCTTGGCCCATCTTGGCTCCTATAGGATTAGACCTTTCTTGGATGCTGCTTTTGTACCAAATCATAATTACAATCACCTGTTGACATCACCTGTTTCAAATCACATCATTATTTAACCATTTTACCTCATTACTAGCCCTAAATTGCTCCTGTCCCAACTTTTTTTAAATGTGTTGCAGGTCTGAATGACAGGAAAGGATGCATATTTACAAATGACATGAAGTTGACCAGACAAAACATGAAATATTTTGTGTTCATATTGTCTGCAATGAAATACAAGTCAAAGTAAATTTAGAAATCACTTCTTTTTTTTTATTTGCGTTTTCCCTACTGTCCCAACTTTTTCTGATTTAGGGTTGTACATAATATGCTAGATAAAGACATAATGCTCTGTTCCACACTCCGGAGCAGAAGGTGGCGGTAATGCACCTAATTAAGCTGGTTGCCAGCCGCCATTCAAAAACCAAAAAGAAGAAGAAGACAGATTGTGTTGTTCACTGCCTGCAGCCAATCAGAGGCAGAGCTGCTGTTTGTACGCGTCTGTCTGACGCTCTCTCCCTCGTCACTCACTCACGGGAGGTTTGCAGCCTGACCTTGATGGCGACGATAAACTGGCTTGGACTAAAATGGCCGAACGTTACGCGATCCAGAAAAGAACTGGAGAAAAAGTCCTGCTGTTTGGAGGTAAGTAATAAGTAAGACTAATGTAAATGTGAATAAAAGTTGTATGAACAGGCTGTTTGACCTTATGTCTTGTATAGTCTGTTTACAGAAGCTGTTTCTTCACAAGTTTTTGCTGTCAACTGTGCAAGCAGCCATCAGACACACGTGTAAAACTGAGCAGCTCAACAGAAAATTTAATATAATGTGTAATTTATATTTGTGTATAGAGGGTCAGTGGAATTGGTCCAATAATATATGTTTTTTTAATCTTCCAGTGTTCTTTTAATGAAAAACATAGTAAGATCATTTTGTTTAGTTTAGCTGAAACCATGTGAAGTTTTTGGGCTTGTTAATGGAATGTCTCTTCACAGCCTTGGTAGCACATTTAAACTACTGTATTGTGTGACATTATGTAATTCAAAGTATATTGTACAATGTATAGCTAAGTAATAATACATTATATTGTTATTGACTACAAAGTGTATATTTTTTGTATTTAGGGAAGGTAAAGTAAATAAATAAACCCGAAAAAATAATATATTCATAGTATATTGCTTGTGTGTTCTGAAGACACTGGTAATTAATTTGTAATGTACTTAAAACACAAATAAAGTATACTTATAACACAAATAAATATACTTATAATAAAAATAAAATATACTTAACACAAATAAAGTATACTTATAAATAATACAAATAAAGCACATTTAATATCACTAATCAAGCATGTAATTAGTCCCTATACTTAAAGCATACTAAGTATACTCAAAGTTGTTCCAATTTAGCACATAAAAGTACACTAAATACACTTAAAATTATGCTTTAATTCAACTTATTTACAACTAAAATATACTTAGTACAAAATTAGTTGTTTCAAAATAGCACATTTCAAGTTAACTAATCATTAACACACTTCAAGTATACTGATAATTAGTCTTGCTGCAAGTATACTTAGCATACTTTTTTTTCACTAGGGTGGTGGACTAATACAAACAAACTGTCAGATAAAGATGCTATAAAAAGATGAGTTTTTGCTCATCATTGCTCATTAATTTACATTTTGTAAGACACTTTTTCTTTACAAAGGCAGTATGCAAGGAGACATGAACGTTAATGAATAATGCTGGGTATCACACCTGAGAGAACAAAAGAACGCACGATGAGCCGCATAATGACCTACATAATATGCTAGATAAAGATGCTCCATCAGATAAAGATGCTAGGACAACAGCCAGACACCTCTTAAAGGGCAAGAAGAAGACCTCTGGTAAACCAAGCCTAGGAAGGACAGGCCTTCTCATTGGTCCACAAGCAGTTTCTGCCCTTCACCCATCTAGAGAATAATCCCTAATGTCCTGGTCTGTGACTGCCATAAAAATTCCTCAGGACCTCAGCAGTAGTGGGTGAAACAAAAAAGAACACAATGATCCATCCAAATTCATTCATTACTATGTTTGGAAACCTATTCATACTTATTCAGAGAAATAAGTATTCTCAGTGACAGCTATCTGTAATGCTACATCTTATACAAATTCAGCTGTTGATGGACAAATGAATGTACGCATTACATTTCAATCTTTTTCCATTATGTTTGGTCTCTATTTGTTTAGAATATTGCCAAGGGTATTCTGGTGATGGTTTGGAAAGTGAGAAATGCATTGGTAAACTTTAACCCTAGAAGTCTGAGCTGTTTTGGGGCCCTTTAGAAGTTTTGACATGCTCAGACATTTGTGCTTTTTTCAGTTGCTTATAAACATATTAATGGAAAAAGTGTCATTACAAGTTCAGCACAAACTGGGCTACCATAATATGTGAGCAACATGTATGTACATGCTTGTATTTTTGAGAGAATAATGTTTATGCGTGGTTAAAAAAAAAAAGGTTTAAAATTAAGGCCTCAAAACACACAATAGATATGTGTCCACAATACTTTTGACTAATGGGTGTTGTTGCCTAGAGTTTTTGCTTCAAACTGATGTGAGAATCATTGAGCCTACTCATTCACATAAAACAATATATTAATTTACATTTTGTAAGACACTTTTTCTTTACAAAGGCAGTGTGCGAGGAGGTGTGAAAGAGAAATTGCGGGAGGTTGACGCTTGGTTTTGACGGGGCAGCTGTCATGTCGGGGAACCGTGGAGGTGTCAATGTAATCATAAAACGAACATTGTTCATGTTCATCCACCTATGTTCATTGCTGCTCTCACGGACTAAATCTGGTTTTGTGCAAGGTGGCCTCAGCATCTGGACACGTAAGCACATTTTCACTACTGGAGCTCAGAGACATGCTATTTTCCAGCAAATTCAGAAAGAGATGCACCCAGATCAACAACCCTTAGAGCTCGAGTGACCTTCAGACATCCACTGGAGCTCCAGAGCAGGTTCAGTAAGTAAAGTGCTACAACTGCTAGATGTAATTCTGGAAATGCTAGCACAGTGTTCAGAGAAAAACGGTGAGACCATTTGAAGCAGATTCTCTGTTCCACCAGTTTCTGTTTTTGCTGGTGATTTCTGAAACTACCGAATTTGCAACCAGGGGTTTGCAGAGCTCCACACTCTCCGTCACAGACACAATCGGTCTAATTGAAAATCTCAAATTGAACTTGGTCAAATTCTGAGACAATTCCAAGGGAGATTTTGAAAAAGTCATGAAGTTATCTGAAGAATTATTGACCAAGCATGACATTTTAGAGCGGGACGTCTCATCATTGCCCAAGTGAAAGTTGCCCTGTAAGTTTTCAGATTCTGTAATCACTAGCACAATGGGCAAGACTGTAAGTGTTAAAAGTGACATGGATCTCAGACAGATCTGGAAGATTGTTTTGGATGCACAGATTTCAGAGATGAACAATAGATTCCAGGAAAACAGAATCAGCTGCCTGCCAGCCAGGATCCACAGTATTTGGCAGATAACTACTGGAACCTATGGACTAGCTGTTGAGGATGCAAAATTCACAGTCTTTATTCAACATTTCAATCGAAAAATGCAAACAGAACAACAGAGATACCCTATGCTCGTGGAAGTGCTAGAGAGCTGCCCCATGGAAATGTTCTCCTGACATAAACGCATTGCTGAGAGTAATGGTGACTTTACCAATGACTAGATGTACTGTTGAGAGACTTTTTTCGCTGAGCATCGACTAAAGTCACGATTAAGGTCGTCGATGTCCACAGTCAGGCACAACAACCTTTCACTATTATCCATGGAACGTGAACTTGCAGACTCTTTGGACAAAGAGGAAATAATTTTACTTTTCAATTCAAAGCCCAGACGTCTCCGGCTTGTTTTGTAAAGTTATGCCAGCCAGGCCATGCATCTCAAGAACAGATATGCCGTGTTGTTTGTTTTATTTAGAAAAGACAACTAGAGTTGTGGATCACCTTGAACACATCAATTTTATTATTGTTAGCATTCCCTACATTACTGCCTCACATCATATCTCCTCACCCACTGCCCCCTAGAGCCTATATGCAGGAACTGCTTAACATGCAGAATTACAGATCTATATATTTAAACAACTTGAATATTATGTTGTTATGCCCGCTGTGGCAAATCAGATCTTTCTTTAAATTTGTATGTGGATCTTGTGGAGGCTGGACAGGTACAGTAGCTGTCCAAGGTACATATTGTATGGTTTAACTGTGATGCATCAAAAATATATACACAAATAAGCCTAAGTAAAATAAATATTTATTCTTAAATCTCAAAATCTTTTTACTGTAAAAATATATATGATTAATAAGTTGACAACATATAGTTTTGCATTAACTATTAAATAAGTTAAGTAATTTTCAACATTTTAGTTATTACAAGATTTTAAGGTAGCACTTTTCTTTAGTGTTATGCTGTTTTGTGTTTAGTTTTGGTGCTCTTTAATACGGCGCAACATTATGACGACTGAAATTCAATCAGTGTTTCATCCAAAAGATGTCAATAAAATATTTCTAAAACTATTTCTAATATGTCCATATCTTGTTAGTTAGCTAAAAAAAAAAATTAATCAAAACTGTATGTCTTCGTTATTTAATAGCCTGTATGTTTGAATAACAAAAAACAAAAGCAGCCATCATTTAAATGGTTATATTTTACCAAAAGTAGAAACATAATTCTTTAATAAAAAACTTGATATAAAAAGCCTTGTGTGATAAAATGTTTTTGTCAAGTTTTATTTGTTAATTATTAATTAATTTGATAAACTAATTGAGTAAATAGAAATATTTACTGAAAAATAGCGCTTATTACAAAAAACTTGATATAAAAACTGCCTTATGTGAGATTAAAATTTTTGTTAAACATTTGAGTGTTGATTATTGGATAACTTTGATAAACCAATTGATTAAATAAGCACTATTTAACATAATTCTGTTATTAAAAACTTGATAGGCTATAAAAACTGCCTTGTGCAATATACATTTTTATTTTATTTGTGTGTTGATTTATAAATAAATTTGCTTAACTAATTGATTAAAAATAAGTGCTATTTAATAACATTTTAATTTTCCCTGCTTAGGTAAAATTTATTATGATTGATTTAAAAAGTCTATATACATTACATTAACATTTTTACTTATTAAAACATGTTTGTGACGGAGATGTGATAGTTTTTTGTTGTTGTTGTACTATGTGTGTGTTCTACTGTGGTTTATAAAAAAAAAAAAAAGAAAAAAAAAAAGACTGAAGTAATCTTCATATTGAGTTCCTATAACCGTTAGTTTGCTTTTGGCTATAAGAAATGTGTAGGCTAGGACCCATGTGAAAGTGTTACAGTCATGTTAAATACAAAATAGATGCCTACATTTGAAAACACTTGAAGCAAAACCACAACTGCATGAGAAGATGATCACATGAATGAGTCAACATGCAGAACAGTTCATGAGAAACATAAGGGGATTACCAGGTATTTCCTTATATTTATTTCCATGTAACTTATTTCCATGTTTTTCATAAAACCAAAATTCAAACAAGGCTGTCAAACTTAAAATTGCACATAAGCACTGACAAATACATATATAAACAGGATGCAGTACTGGTGGTACGCAGTTTCATGGTCATTTTTATGGTCATATAGATGGGAAAAATGTAAAAAGATAAGTTAATCTAATCTAATTAAGTTTATTTCTTAAGCAAAAACAGCAGTGAGGCTGATCAATGTGCTTTACAATACAAACATGAAGCATAAAAACATCACAATGTATTAAAAGCCAATAAAAAAATAGGTTTGAAAGGGGTCATGAGAAATGAGAAATTTTATTTTCCTTGATCTTTTGGCATATTTAAGTGGTCTTTGTATCATTAATACATATAGAGACATAGAATGTAAAACTGTATTTACCTTGGCATAGTTGAATAATAAGAGTTCTGTACATGGAGCAGAGTTCTGTGACATAACAGTTGGGATCATTAATATTTACACCCCACAAATTTGCCTATACCAGCCCATGTTCAAGGTCAGGAAGTTAACGTGGACCTGCACACCCGAATAATCAGAAGTTATGCAGGTATTGTGAAGAAGCAAGGAAGAACATGCAAATGAAAATGGCAGATCATGGATATAAATGTTATGTTCCAGGCTGTGCAGGGAATTTTGAGCATTCATACCCTTCCCACAGAACATAACTGTCAACAGGCATGGTTGATTTTTATCTATAACAGGATACCGCACCAATTTAATTCAAAGTTGTTAGTTTGCGTTCGAGCGTTCATGCTTGCGGTTGCCAGATTTCAATAATCAGAGCTTTTCTGTTAAAAGAACACGTATTTTATCCAGAGTTTTATGCCGCGTTCCAGGTTTTTCCAACCTTCTACCAGTGAAAGTGGACTGGAACGGCAGTCAAACCCGTGACCCGTGAACTCGTAGTAACTCGATGTACTCCAAGTTACGCACTCTGATGTTACATAGCCCGCGAAACACTTGGGGTTACTTGACTGTAACCCTGTTCCCTGATAAAGTGGAACGAGATGCTGCATGCTAATACATATGGGAATGTCTTTGACATGACCAGCTGTTGAAAATAGTGTGAAAACACGTCAATGAAATTGACGCAGAGGTATTTATAGCCTCGGCCGGTGACGTCATAGGCGCACGGCGCCTTATAGGCAAGAGCAATAGCATTCCTGACCCAAAGAGACATCGTTTGTTTGGTGGCAGCAGAACATCTGTTACGGCCCCCATGGCAAACAAACAATTGCTCTGACTTACGCCACTGGCTAGTGTGGTGGACATAGGCCTGAAGAGCACGGACTGGACACAGTCTATTGAAGCCTGAGCCAGCGTTGCGAACAGCGGAGGGCAGAAGGTTTCAAGAGGGACAGGATATACAGTCGAAAAAGGAACCTTAGGCAGGTAGTCAGGATGAGGATGCAAAATCACTTTCACCAAGCCGGGGGCAAAGTCTAAGCAGGATGGCGATATTGACAGAGCCTGCATGTCCCCAATTCTTTTCAGAGAAGTTATAGCCATAAGAAAAACCATCTTTAGAGTCAGAATTTTGTCAGACGCTGATTCTAGAGGTTCAAAGGGTGTCTCAACCAGACCCTCGAGGGCTAAAACTAAGTCCCACGAAGAGATCTTGGTTCTTACTGGAGGCCACAACTGCCTGGCACAACGAAGTAAGCAGAGGATGCCTCCCAAGCGGCACCCCATCCACCACGGTGTGGCAAGCTAAAAGAGTGGCCACATAAACCCTGAGAGTGGAGGGGCAAGTGCCTGTTGACAATTCCTTGCAGAAAGTTGTAGCCAAAAGAAAAAACAATTCTAAGGGTCAGAAGTTCTTAGGCTCATTTACAATCATTTATATCGCCAAAGGTATATAAAAAAAAAAAAATGTATTGCTTAAAGGGTTAGTTCACCCAAAAATGAAAATTCTGTCATTAATTACTCACCCTCATGTCATTCGACACCTGTAAGACCTCCATTCATCTTCGGAACACAAATTAAGATATTTTTGTTGAAAGCTGATGGCTGAGAAATGCCTCAGATAGGCCTCCATTGGCATTCAGTACATTCACACTCACAAGACCCATAAAAGGCACCAAAAACGTCGTTACAAAGTCCATCTCACTACAGTGGCTCTACAATAATTTTACGAAGCGACGACAATAGTTTTTGTGCGCAAAAAAAAATCAAAATAACGACTTTATTCAACTTGTTCTTGTCTTCCGTTTTGGCCTCTGCCGTGAACTCACGAAGCACCACGACGCATGCGCGAGAATATGATGTAGCGCCGGCGTTCGGCAATCCATGAAATGCACACTTTAGCCCCATTTTGAGCACTACGCCGAGACCTAAAGCACGATCAATGTAGAATTCAACAGCTTAGATACGGCGCGTCTTCCTCTGCTTGTAAACAAATCGCTTCTGGGTCATGTGTCCGAACGCCGGATCTGCGTCATATTCTCGGGCATGCGCCGTGGAGGCTGACACGGAAGACAAGAACAAGTTGGCATTATTTAGATTTAGATGCGCACAAAAACTATTGTCGTCGCATCGTCAAATGTTTATTTACTTATTTATCTTTATTTCTTACAACTTGTGTGCTTCTCCTGGGCGAGTCAGAGTGAACTGCGACATTAATAGAGTCACATGAACGCCCTCCGTACACAACCAATGACCAGGATATTCTTTAATGCATTGAATTTCAGTTTGTTTTTCACCAAAACCTATCATATTTTTATTAAACTTTATTTCTTAAGCTGGGTATACCAATGCGATTTTCGTCCGATTTCGAGCCGAATTCTGAATCGTGCAACTCTTCTTTGGGTCTTTCAGTTTTGTCGTGCTTCGTTTGTTGTGAGGTGTTCGTCTATGAGATGATTTTAGTATCAAAATGATTAATCTGTGTGTGCAACGAGTAAGATGTGCATTTGTGGATCCAGTGCCGCGCATGCATTCATTGACTCGTTTGTGAGTCGATCCTATTTGATTCATTTGGATTGAGACAATAGGATCGACTCACAAACGATTCAATGAATGCATGCGCGGCACCGGATCCACAAAGGCACATCTTAATCGTTGCACGCACAGATTCTGACCAACATTAATACAAAATCGCATTCACAATTATGTCTCTATTTGTACAAAATGCTGCACATTCATGTAATTCTGTATTTAGCACACACAAGTTGAAAGGAATTTGTTTGTGGACAGTAAACATATCGGTAACACTTTATTTTGATGGTCCCTTTTGAACATTATGTTGACTATAAGTAAATTTGCAACTACATGTCAACTAACTCTCATTAGATTATCAGTAGACTGTCTGCTTAATGTCTGCTAACTCTTTATTGTGATGGTCCTCCAACAGACATTCTACTGACTATAAGTAACTATGCAAGTACATGTCAACTTATTCTAACCCTAACCCTACCAGTCTACTAATACTCTACTAACACTCTAATGAGAATTAGTAGACATGTAGGTGCAATGTTATTTATAGTCAACAGAATGTGTTAAAGGGACCATCAAAATAAAGTGAAACCAAAATATCTTAATGTATCATGTTCATGGATAATTGTGCATGCATTTATTAATCATTTTATTAGTAAAATCATCCCATATTTGTCCAGTGTACAGGGAGAAACGAGAGGCGATCGGACGGTCGGATGAATTTCTGGCATGTCAGTTCCTCTGGTCGCCCCTCATGCGGGTATCGCACAGCTGAAGCGGAGCTGAACTGATTGCCCTATTAGAGCGGTGAGGGGAATAAGGACAATCAGTTCAGCTCCACTTCAGCTGTGTGATTAGCTCACGAGGGCCGGCCACAATTACAGAATTCCAATTTAATCTTAAATGCTGCAAGCATGGGCGTCACTAGGCCCTTTTTAGGGGGGCTTCAGCCCCCCCTAAACTACTGCCCAGCCCCCCTAAAAAGTGTGTGATTAACCTTTATAACATATGAAACTTGCGGGAGGCTTCGCATTTGTCCCGTCTTTTAATCAGCGTTAATCAGCGTGTTCTTCAATCCACAGCGGCGTCGAATAGAGCGCACGTCAGAAGCAGAGGTGTGTGCGTTGATCTGAGCCTCATTGGTCTGTCACCGCTTGTCAATGTCAAAATATTTGAGAAAACCAATCCAATCAGAGTAACGTTAGGCGGGCTTTATGTATGCACAGAATCTGCTGAGGCTGAGCGCGAATTTTTAGCAGCACAACTCGACGTCAAGTGCAAGATATAGCTAAACTAAACATTTCATATTTGACAGCTGCTTCTTTAGGTCAGAAATGTTAAACAAATGACAAAAATATTCTGGCAAATTAATAAACTTTGGTCTAATTTTGCCATTTTGAATTGAAATAGGGCTTTGTAATGTCATTTATGAACAAGAAATATTAACAAAGCCGTTTCCTTCAGATTATAGGCATAAGATTAATAGTAATGAATGTTTCATATTGTAAATTAAAATAATTCCATTTGTAGCATTCAGTAAATAAAAAAGCTCAGCTTTTTTCAGCCTGTATTGGGCATACGATTATAATAAATGTGTGCATATTGTGAATTAATTTAATACATTTAGTTACCTAGCTTTCCTGTTAGCCTTCAGTAAATTAACATGTCTACAAAAATGATTCATAAAACATATAAATAAACATATGTTTTACTGTCTTCACTGACTAAAATGGAAAAAACGTAATTAGTCATATCCACCCACTGACATGGTTTTCAAGCTATTGTTATCTAATTTTTTGGTGTTCAGAACATCTTAAAATGCACATATGTAGATCATGGAAATCAACATTTTCTCGGGGGAGCAAGCACCCGAACCCCACTAACTACTGCTCATAGCCTATGGGATCTCAGTGATTATATTATTTTAAGGTCTGTTATAAACATGTTATCATACATTGTATGATTAAGGGATGTACAATATGGTCATGCAGAATAAGGCGTTAATATTTGCTTTAGAAGTAATAATAAACAGCCAATATCCTAATATGCATACTAATAAGCTACTAGTTAATAGTGAGAATTGGACCCTAAACTTAAGTGTTACCATTTTTTCCCCATACCCTCACTGGGGGCTGAGCCCCCCTAAAATGAAAATCCTAGAAACGCCCCTGGCTGCAAGAAAGAAATTTAAAGAAGAGTGAGATCTTTAAGTTCTGTAGGCAGCTATATCAAACTGCAGAAATTTAGCAACCTGCTGCGCCTCGAGTTTGTGTTGTAAAATGGATAATCTCTTCCAAACCACCGTGTAGCCTATCCAGCTCCTCTTTTATTAATTTAGCTATTTCATTATTAATTTACTTGTTTCACTTAAACACTTTATTTGTTTATTTACTATTAAATACAGTATTAATATTAGATAAAATAAGATAGATATTTGAAGATATTTTCACCTTGCTTTTCCATTCATTCCTCCTGTGTGTCTGCAGGTGCTTTAAAGGGAAAAGTCTATACTAAAATTCATTAAATATTCTTGAATTTAAATTCAGCGTGTTTTAACTGGAATGTAAAGATATTGATCACATTTCAAGTTTAACTTTTTGTAGTACATTTGTAATGTATAATTAGTCACATTTCCAAATATTTACTAACATCTTGTTGTTTTAGGTGCATTACAAGTGAATGCTGATAAAAAGGAGGCATCAAAGTTTATCTTTGCTGGGACGGTGTAAAAATGGCTCCGTTACGCCCCTGAAAGGCTTGGGGGCATTGCTCGTGGTGGAAACCCCTGAGTTTAGAGTATTCAGAGTATTTCATTCTTTCTTCCACCTTTTTTCTTTCAGTACTACTGTCCCATTTCTGTCTTTATTGGCGAGTTTCCATTTGTATTTACTTCCATTTTGCAGATACAGGTTGTCATGTTTTTCACTTGTGTTATAAATTCTGATGTAATTGTTTTAAGTCAATGTGAGATTTCCTGTTGAAACTGTGGGGGCATAAATAAATACATTTGCATGTAAACTGAAGGATGTTGTTTAGTTTGAGTGACTTTTTGATACAAAATCATATCAATTGCAGCCTAACATGAAAATTAACTGGCATAGAATCCTGCTGTACATAAAGCAAGATTGATTTATAGGGCCCTATTTTAACGATCTGAAACGCAAGTGTCAAAGCGCGAAGCGCAAGTAACTTTGTGGGCGGGTCTCGGCGCTGTTGCTATTTTCCCGGCGGGATAAATGGCTCTTGCGCCCGGCGCAAATCTAAAATGGGTTGGTCTGAAGTAGCTTCATTATTCATAGGTGTGGTTTGGGCGTAACGTGAATAAACCAATCCGAGCGTCATCCAACATTCCCTTTAAAAGCAGGTGCGCAAGTTCCATAATGGATTGCTATTATTATGGCGTATTTACCAGGCGCACGCCAGGAGCGGTTCACAGCCGAGGAGACTGATGTTCTTGTAAGAGCAGTGAAAGACAGAGAAGTGAAGTTGTAATGTTGTACATTATGGTAAAGGTGATTTCAGTCTTTTTTTTTTTCAGTCTTTCAGTTTTTTCAGTTTTTCAGTCGATTTTTTTTCCTGGTTCTTGACGGACAAACCAATTTGTCAGATGTCCTTATATACATATACTGTATGTCTTGCCACTATTGGGCAAACAGGTCTTATCCTTAATTATTACAATTAGCCTGAATCATTTGTAAGCTAGATTTATGCCTATTTTTTCACATCTTCGTGGCACACCACAATGATTTCCGTCTTCTCATGTGTTAATATTTTTTTAGTGTAACAATTTATGATTTACAAAAATAACTGTTGCATCTGTGTAGATTACATGAGCAAAGTGTATGCGCGTTGTGCACGCTATACATTATGGTCAAGCATGCGCCCTTAAAATAGCATAATGAACAACGCGCAACGCGCCACTGACTTTAGACTAGGTTTTTTCTGGTCAGTGGCGCAATTGTTTAATGGAACAGCAAAATAGCACCAGGGATTGTTTGCGCCGGAACACGGCTCCTTTTTTGCGCTGAACCGCCCAGGGAGCGCAAGTTCATTCACTAGTTTAGCGACGTGCTTCTGTGGAGGGAAAAGCGCGCTTTGCGCGGGTGCAAAATAGGAATGACACATGCGTCGGTGTACAAAGTCAATTGCGCTGGGTGCAAGATAGGGCCCATAGTGTTTCTATGTTGATTCCAAGGTTATTATAGTTTTGTTTTTTTTAATAAGTTTTTATTTTATTGCTATAAATTTCAGTTTAGTTTTAGTTCGTTTTATAAATTGTTTTGCTAGTTTTAGTTTAGTTTTTATTTTGTAAACACGTTTCTATTTAGTTTTTATATATTTTGTTTCAGTTTTAGTTTTAGTAATTATAGTTTAGCAGAGTTACCAGAACGAAGTGTAACGACCAAATCAAGATTTTTAATTTCAGCAAAGTTTAATGTTTGCACAGATTAGAGTTTACTCTTATGCATACATCTTAATAATAAAAATAATATAATGGAATACAGATTTATTATTTTTATTTAATGACATGTCAGCATCTAAGGCTATATTCATGGCAAAAATTAAATTACAAAAATACAAATATCATATAAATACAATAATACCAAGCAAACAAACACAACAAGTCATATTATACAAGGTTTTTTAAATCAACTTATGATTAAAAAAAAATCCAAAACCTTTTCATGCATAATCTTACAAAATAAGTCCTTAAAGGTGGGGTAGGTAAGAATGACCTAAAACACTTTTGTCCAAATTTGTTTAAACTTTCTTTATATGATAATACATAATTAAAATTTAAGTACTCTGAAAAAGAGAGTATAAAAATCGAGTGACTCTAGACTTTTTAATCTGCAATAAACACCGCTCATTATTTTCGTTCGGGCCGAAACAAGTGATTGGCTTGGGCGACTGTCACTCTCTCTCGCTACCATGGCTACCGCCGCTTTTGCTCCAGGATCTGCCCACATACGCGCCAGTGTTGCCAAGTCGGGCTACTTCAAACACTGTTGCCGCGTGCTGTTTTTAATGTTCGCGGGTTGAAGCGACTCCAATTATGTGATATTTTGCCCCGGGATTTGCGAGTTTTAGCAGGAAGCCCTACCAAAAAGACACATATTTTACCCCCCAAACGCGGGCTTGTTTTGGGCTAGTTTTGAGTAGCAATTGGCCGGATTTTGTTGTGAAAACCTGGCAACCCTGGCGCACCCGTTTGATTTGAGTTCAAGAGGCTGCATTTCTGCTGGACATGTAGTCTTTCATTTTGATTATACATTTTTTTGGTTTATGTTTTCATGAAGCATGTCTCACTAGCATACGTAGCTGCCTAATATAGCTAACATAACATTACTTAGCATAAAGTTACAATGTTATACACTTAGCGAACCATTAGTAGAGATGATAAATACTCAATATGCCTAGCTCAAGTTGATCGCTGTCGTGTTGAATTTCGCAAAATGTAACTTTATATAACAAAATGCATGTGTAAAAGCTAGTACACCGCATCCAGGAACTTTTTTTAGAACTAAGTTAGCTTTAGCTACTACCCTCTGTCTAAACTCTTTTACCATGTTCACCGGGAACTTTACCTGCACGTTTTTTTCGGCCCTTGGTTTGTTTTTATATTCTCTACCAATGTTTATGTTGATGTTTTTATCTTGTATATGTGTGTGTCGTAGACACTGTGTTGTGTGTGTATTTTAAACTTTACCAGTATCGTTATTGTAGCTTGATAGTGAGTACTAAAAGACATCTTATTTGTTTATATTTATAATGATAAAGTTAGATTTTTTATTACATGTGATTCTGACATGATGTCAATACAAGCACTCCGCTCCTTCTTCTTCGCTCGTCTCAGGTAAATAATGCGTCTTTCAGCTGAGCTGATCGCGGTCGGCGTAGCGCGTTCATGTGTTTTGGGGGCGTGGCTTTGGAAAGAGCCCAGAAGGGAGAAGGTGGAGTGAATGGAAATAATGAGCTGTCTTTAAAACAGTCGTGAGAGGTCTACAGACACTCAATTTTTATACTTTCTTTTTCTGAGTACTTACATTTTAATTATGTATTGATATATAAAGAAAGTTTAAACAAATTTGGAAAAAAGTTTTTTAACCAAATCCTACCTACCCTATCTTTAAGTGAAATAACTTGATGAAAGAGCATTCTTGTTTTAACCCAGGACAGTCCAACAAAATATGTTTAACGGAGAGGGGAATCTTACAAAACATGCATAAAGTTGGGTCTTCACCTTTAAGAGTCAAACTATAACCTATACGACAAACAATGGTCTGAGATTGAACAAAGAACCAAATAAATGCAATGTAAAAATATAAAAGTAAAAATGATAAATTCCAAACAAACTCATTAAAGATGAAATATTATTAAACAATTAAAAGCTTATTTTAATTTCTTCAGTAGTACAATGTAGGCTAGCTGTGTGACCACAGCTAAAGTCATCTGATTACAGCCAACACAAACTGTTGTGAAGACAGTGTGATTAAATAAGTGTATGTGTGTGTGTGTGTGTGTGTGAGTCTGTGTGTGTGTGTGTGTGTGTGTGTGTGTGTGTGTGTGTGTGTGTGTGTGTGTGTGTGTGTGTGTGTGTGTGTGTGTGTGTGTGTGTCCTGGAATTCCCTACGTTGTGGGGAAATGTCTCCACACGGGTAATAATATTACTGTTTGTAAATGATTTGTAAAAACAATGATAACACCTTTGAGCCTGGCAATATTATGCAAACATGAGAATCGCAAACACACAGTAGCACTTGCTACTATAGCTGCTGTTGCACCTGCGTCTCTCGTCGCGTTTGAAACGTCATTCTAAAAGCAGTGAGCTTAAGTTAAAAGAAGTTCAACGTGAGTCTCGTTACCTTGTGTCATTTCCCATTTCACTGCTACGAACGCATTCTTTGTGAGCAGCTGCTGTCACAGGACAGCGGTTAATCTCCTCAGCTCACTTCACGCGCAGTAGCGCCATACAGACACTCCCTCAACCGTCACAGGTCAGATTTTCCGCCACAGAGAGCTTATTAATTACGAAAACGAATATTTATTTTTGCAAATTATTATTTTATTTCAGTGAGTTTTTTTCAGTAAGAGTTGTTAGTTTCGTTTAGTTTTAGTTTTTCATTTATTATGATTTTTTAATTTTATTTCAGTTTACGAAAATGTTTTTTGACCAATAGTTTTAGTCTTTAGTCTAGTTTTAGTTTCAGTTTTCGTTTATGAAAATAACCTTGGTTGATTCAGTGTTAAATAAGTGATTTAATTAAAGTTGAAAAAATATAGATTTTATGGCCATCTTGATCTATTTTTCATCGTTGAAATAACATTATTTCAAAGTGCAAACCTGATGAAAAATCTATGTTAAATATCAACATTGTTTCAATGATAATTTGATTAATGCATCAACATTGATTCAATGTTGATTCAGTGTTAAATAAGTGATTTAATTGTAGTTGAAAAAATATAGATTTTAAGCCCATCTTCATCTATTTTTCATCATTGAAAAAACATTATTTCAGGGTGCAAACCTGATGAAAAATCTATGTTAAATTTCAACATTGATTCAATGATATTTTAGTTGATGCATTAACATTGATTCAACGATGATTCAGTGTTGGTCTGCTATCTGGGTTAGTCGCGCACACAAAGCATATGTGCAAGTCGGTCCGTTTCGCAGCGTGCACACACACACACACACACACACGCTGCCTTGAACTTGGAAACAGCGTCTATTGCGCGGATTCTTGTGCTTTAATCAAACACGTTCTGCAATTTAGCCAAAGTGGAGAGTGCATTTGACAACAATCACAAATTGCATCTGCATCTGACGTTAAATGCATGTTTGGGGAGAAATGACAGCGCGCGCTATGAAGGGAAGGAAGTTGTGCTAGACGATGCGCGAGCATAGTTTATAATAGTTTTACCTCATATCTTCTTTTTATAATCCTTGGAAGCGAAAAATAAATTAAGATTAATATCACAGCCCTAAAGTGTAAGCAGACTACATTTTTGTTTAGTTCTCTGGCCATCGTCAATCTCTCTCTCTCTTTTACAGTGTGTAAGTGAATGTCGTGATATTACTGATCATGTGAAGGTTTTGCAGTGGGGCTGAAAATCCAGCGGCGGCGCTGTGCCGCTGTGAATACATTGTAGGGGAAACACTGCAGTAGAGCCGAACAGTGCCTTGGGATCCACGGGGGCTTCGAGGAACTCTACCTTTTCCTTATCAGAAAGGCCAGAGAGACCCAGCCATAACGCTCTTTCCCCCACCACAGCCAAACCCATACTCCTGCCACAGCTTTGGACCGCCCCACGTGATGTGCGGAGATTCAAATCGGCTATCATACATATCTCCTCCCAGAGGGCTGGGTTGGGAGATCCTGCGTCCAGCTGGTGGCCCATCTCCTCCAGCTGCTCTGCCTGATATGCTGTTAGAAGAGATGTCACATTCAGGGCCCTGACGGCCAAGGCAGAGGATTTGCAAATCTTCTGGAATGTGGACGCTGAAAATCGATCGGTTTTCCCGGGTAGCGTGGCGCCAGCCGATGAAAGCGCTGCACTACAACCTGGGTGCAGGTGGTTGGCTACTGAAAGCTCCACTGGAGGTGGGTCAGTTAACCCCAACTCCCCCATATCTTTTACATCCAGACGTGCAAACCCCTTGACGGGCACGCAGTGTGAAAACGACTTGTCCCAGTGTCTTTTCATCTCTGCCATGCAAGCCGGGACTGCTGGGATGGACTGTCTGACCGGCGCAAGGCGTGATGGTAATCTTTTACCATCGTAGAGATCCCTCTCAGCCCCTTGGCCCGCCTGCTGGGAGGGCCATTCAATGGAAAGCTTAGCCGCGGCTCTGCGACAGACTTCCATAAGGTCTAATTCTACCGCTGGGGAGGACGAGGGGTCTCCACTCTGGTTACTGGTTGGACAAGACAGATTAGGTGGGAGGATGGCATCGTCCTCCTCCTCATCATCATCTTCCAGAAGATGGGGGGATAATTCCTCATCTTCATCATCCTCTTCCCCCGTTATACCCGCAAGGGCATCATCAAAGAGAGGGGGGAGGTTAGGGGATTCCACATCCATGATCTCACTCCAGCTAGAAGAATCCAGCGTTTGCTTAGCTGTCTCCTCTCTGGGTTGAGTCTGAGAGGAGAAGCATGGGTCCTTATTTCCTGCCACTGCAACCCTGAGTCTCCTTTCACGGGTTTTAGTAGGAAAACCAGAACATTTAGAGCAGATCTCTGGGTAAGATACAGTTGCTTGGGCATGCTTGACACCCAAGCAGGATATGCATAGAGGATGTGGATCCTTTGCTGAAATCCATAAGCCACACGAGCACATGCGAGGAGGAGCATCCTTCCCTCCTGTGCTCTCTGCTGTTTTAGCCATGGCCATAACTCTTTTGCACCCTATTCGTTCGGATAAACTCTCACCGTAACGTGTAGGTTTATCGCCCCGGAGCAGTGTTAAACAGAGTTGATTCTGAAAATAAACACTTCTTTTCCTACCTCTAATATAAACCGAATCGCATTAGATTGGAAGATAGGCTGTTTATTCTCTAAGAATGGAAAACTCGCCTTAACGCAGACGTTTTCCTAACAAAGTACTCCTTAACAGCAAAATTAAGATTTACCGCATTTGCGACGTCACCGGCCGGCTTCGTCTGTAAACTGTTCAGCGGTAAATCTGATAATGTGATTTTAGAAAGAGAATAGACAGTGAGGAGGTTTAGCTGCTCCAGTCTTATACTGTGTGGAAATGTATGGGTCTTTATCATCGCTGAAGTGAACGACAATACGATCGCAAATGCACAAGCAATCAGCATATATTAGTTATGTGAAACAAAACTAAATCAATTTTACTTCCTATCGAGAAGAAATAAAGCAATATCGGCCTTTGCTCCTTGAGTTCTCTCCAGATCTGGAAAGCTGATCTGATATTTACACAGGTCCCACTTCTTGCCTGATCGTAAGCCTTCTTTTGTTCCACAGACATCTTCCACATTTATTTTTTATCTGCCATCTCTCTCTTTCTGTCGTCGCTCGGCTAATGTCTGTCCTGTGTCGTGTCTTTTGAATAATGACATGCACTGAGCGCTCTCTTCTCCCTGTCACTAGTAGACACGCCCCTTTCTGCTGATTGGCTACAAGTTTGTTTTGGTACACGCGAGACGCTTTTCTAAAGCAGTTTTGAAATACCACTTTCCCCACCATGCATGAAAGGGTTAATGTTACCGCATAAAGTTATAAAAACCTACAAATAACCTTTATTAGCATAATGTAATGCATGAATATGAATTCAGCATCATATCATTTTGTTTTTCAGCTATTAATAAACCAACGAGTATCTGTCTTTTTTCTTTCACCACAAAATATAATTCTCCCTCCCCCATAGCCAACAACCTCAGTTTGTGCTTCCTTCATATTTCACAACTCCTTGCCTCAGATGCTCAGAACAAACCTCTGCATCAAAGTTCAGTGGACAGCTTTTTTACAAGTGGATTTCAAGTAAGTTTGATTAGCCATACAGCAAATTTTGATTAATTATAGGAGCCTATTTTATATGATATTATGATATATTGCTATACCCTCTTCAATGATTTATGCTGTTAAGCTTTAGGCAGAGGGTTATTTACTCTGACCTAATATATCAGCAGTATTTGTTGTAATGTGAATTTTCTATTTACTGCTTGGAATTAGGTTATTATACTTCAAGATCATATAGATGTTGGACAGTCTAATATATAAACTGTCAATACCTTTTGAAGTAATTGTAAACTTCCATCCATTTAGCCCAAAAACCGGATGCTAATGGCTTGGCCAAAAGGAATTCTGCGTGTAAGCCTTTTCAGCCTTTCGGTGAAGTTCTCTTAATTTATTGATATCTCATTTTAAATCTGACTCCATTAATAATTTTATCTGACTCCAATTCTAATTGACTCCATAAAGTGTGCTACATTTAGAGTTTATCAGCTGATTTTACGATTAGTTGCGATTTAATTTAGATCGTTGATTTTCTTTGTATCTTCCTAGTTTTCATATTCGTTTATCGAGAGACCCAATATCGCAGAGAGACAGACGCGTCCGGTTCGCGTGCTCATGGGCACAAAACGGTTACTTCTGTAATTAGTCAGAGGATGCAGAGTGAATATTTTACCTTTAAGTGGTTGCACATGCTCACTCAACAAAAAGTGTAATTTTAGTAATATTCACGAACTGCAACTTGCCAATCCAGCGATAGTCAGAAATCGGAATATCGCGCACGCTGCGCTCCATGCTTCAGTCGTGGCGTCATCGGTGTGATCTATCATAACCCTAGATTTTGCGGTAATAAAGGAGTATGCATCGATCCATACTAGAATAATGATTTCAGAATCATACAAGATAAATCAAGATTAACATTTATTTTGGCCAGACAGGAAAAGTAAATAAGTAAACAAGAATCCATGGTACACAACTGATCAGCGTAAAAACATAAAACACAATTGCAAAGCAATATGAAAATAATTTAAAAGAGTCATCATGTCTGGCTCAATACATGCAGTTTGGGTCAGTGTCTCAAAGACACTGACCCCACCACATGGGGGTTCTGACTACAGAATATTCCCCCCGAGAGTTAGGTTATCCAGCCTTAAATACTCCAACTAGAACAAAAGGGTTGTAAATATTTGCAACACATCCACCTGGTTTTGGGGGAGTGGATCAGATATCTTTGAAGAGACTCCTGAATTCTCATTAGTTTTCAATCTTTCTAATACTACTAGTGACTGCAGTAAAACTGAGACCATTTTACCATTCGCACCGAGACCTTTAAAAAGACATCAAACATGAAAGGGATAAAACAATAGATTTACAAGATACATCATCACTGGTATATCTGCATTTGGTGACTTGAAAACAGGGCAAGGAGAGGGCAAAATGGGGAGGGGGGGAGAAATGTTTGTCAGGGTGGTGTCACATAGTTTCTGTGAGATCTTCTCTCAAGATTAGTGACTTTTATTGTTCAATTGCTGGGGTGTGTATCTCAGCTTTTGTCTTAGTACCAAAACCGATCCTTACATAATTTATGAGCATTGTATCTCGGTTCCTCAGGATTATCACTGCCTTGAAAATAACAGTAAAAACCTGGCAGGGGTTGCCAGTAGTTTACTGTTAATTGACCGTTCTCCTACAGTAATCTACTTTACAATATGTTACCCTAATAAATTCCGTGGAAGTTAACTCATTTCATTTGAGGTTACCCATTGCAACCATTTACCCATTTAAACATTTAAGTTTAAAAACTAATATTTATCCAATGTAAATACTGTGAACTTATTTCTTTTGAATCAACTTAAAATTAAACTGCAAACACTGCTCAAACACTTGTGTAATAGTGAAAAATAAAAAATATAGCAAATATACATAAACCAATAAAACTAGCAAATAGACACTGCATTAGCAACTACACAGTTACTTCCTTCTAAATAAAAAAGCAACAGTAACATAGCATGTTTTTTTTTTGGCCCATCTCCGACTAAACCACAAGCTCTACTCTTTGAAACAATGGCAACCCACAAAAGTCAAACAACAGAAACCCTATTTATATCCTAACACAGCAGTACATCAAACACTATGCGTGCTTTCACACTTGGTTCGACTGCCTGGTCCAAACCAGAGTTCGATAGCTCCCCTTCCACCTTCCCCCTTCCCACAATCAAATTATATTATTTGGGTCTGATACACGGTGCATTTGCATCAAAGCAAAAGCTCTTTACCCTAGTTGCATGGAAGCAATGACGCAAGAGAAGGTGGCAAAATGCATAGCGCTGCTCACCTCACTTTTATATTTTAGTCTTTGAAACCTTTGACTTTGTTTCCAAAGTGTCAGCACACAATGGCACTTCTGTCTGCCGAGAATATACGACATATGACGGTGAGCAGAAATGAGACATATTCTCTCTGCTTGCAGTGTGTCAGGCACGCTTGTCAGGAATGTGAGGACACACAAACACAAGGTGTATTTTTTAGAGAGTTTGCTTATCTGAAATATGTCTCTAAGACAGACATTAAATAGACATTTAGAAAATGTCTTTAAGATATTTATGATTTAAATTGTATGCAATACTGCTGTTTATCAGATGTTTTCCAGATGAAGCACTCTTTAGCAGACATCTTAGATGTACCTGTGCTATCTGGGTATCGGGTATCAGGTATCAGCAGCGAACATGAAGTAATTGTATAATAAACTACTTGCAGCAGTGTTAAAAAACAAGTACAAAGAGTAAAAGTCACATTGATGCAGTGTTGCAGTTAATTATATAATTAAGTTATGATCAGTGTTGGGAGTAATGTAAGTAATTAAAGTAATGCATTACTTTACATATTACTTTTTTACATATTACATATTACTTTTTCAGCAATATTTTACTTTTTATGTCCAGTAACTCTAGCGTTACAACACACTTTTAGCCCAAAATTGTATTGTTTAAAAAAAAGAAAAGAAAGAAAAAACTGTTCATGGTCAGTCAATAGCAACGTGTGGTGTCCAAGTTTGTAAATAAAGACTAAATGACAGCTTCTGATATATTTGTATAGCGATTTATTTAATTAATCTCCCTCTTGCTGGTGTAGCCTACCTTTGTATTGTGTGACATATACCCCTTTTCCACCAGAATGAACCGGGTGCTAGTTCAGAGCCAGTGCTAGTCCCAGTTCATAGTTGGTTCGACTGCGGAGCCTTCTAAGAACCGTTTGCTTTTCCACATGCTGAGAGCCACAACAGAGCCAGGTCTTACCTCACTGTATACGTCTCATCTCTCTCAGCAATGCTAGCGAGGCAGCGGCAGTGTTGCCAAGTCCGTGGTTTTGCCGCGGGCTGTTTTTCATGTCCGCGGGATGAAGCGACCCCAATTGTGTGATATTTCGAATCTTTTTCAGCAACGCTAGTGAGGCAGCGGGAAACACAAACACACCAGGCTTGTTCGAGCTGCATCGGCGCTGCGCAGACCGATCCACGTATGAAATAAAAAAACGCATGAGTGAATGAAAAGCATAAGGAGTCATATGCTCTCGCTGGACTCGTCATACGGCGATCGGTCTGCACAGCACCGCTGCAAACAAGCCTTCCATCAACAATGCCGAATGTTGTGTTACTATTGATTCACATGGCTTTACGATCCTACAGCGGCATCAAAACACAACGAAAACATAGCGAATCCAACGCATTCATGCAGTTCGCCGTAATTTGTATAGACAGAGATTACAAACGAGCAGCAGCTGTTAGCTCCATTAGCTGCTATTTCAAAAATGGCGGATCTCAAGTTTGTGTTTGTCTTGTTGACCCCGCCCCCAGCGCCTGACGTAATCGGTTCTTGCTTCTTGCCCAGCAATGTTTTGGTGCTACTTAAGAACCACTTTTCCTGGCTCGGAGCTGGTGCTTTGGGTGTGGAAACACAAAGAACCGATTTGAAACTAGGCTCTGGCTCCGAACTAGCACCAGCACTGCCTTGGTGGAAAAGGGGTAATAGTCCAGTGAAGGCGTGTTTAGTGCAGGTTTTACAGGACTGCCGCGAGGCATGATTTCGGCCTCTGTGCTCGCGCTGGCCAGTGGAAAAGCGGCTAAAGAAGGCTTAAGGCTTTGTCGTTTCAAAGAATAGCATAACGGCGAGTGCGTGCGCGCAGTCAGTGGAGGCTCGCGCTGCAGAGCCAAACGAAAGTAAACAAGTAAACTCATTTTTGAGAGAAATAGTAAAGGTGAACGCATATACGAACAAGTTCTCCGTTTAGTAAATTAATTCAACCCAATCGCTCTTTGGTGACGTGGATGATTATGTTACTGTTGATCATCTGTCCATCATCGTATAAAGCCTGCCCTGACAATTTGATTGGTCCGAACAGCTTCTATTTAGGCTTAGTTGCTCCAACGGATCAATCCAGACCGAATTCCCCAAACTCAAATGTTGTTGTCAAAATGTTCATTCCGAGGGAAGGATTTGTTACTATTTTAAAGGGTTAGTTCACCCAAAAATGAAAATACTGTCATTTATTACTCACCCTCATGTCGTTCCACACCCATAAGACCTCCGTTCATCTTCGGAACACAAATTAAGATATTTTTGTTGAAATCTGAAGGCTCAGTGAGGCCTCCATAGGGAGCAAAGCAATTTACACTCTCAAGATCCATTAATGTACTAAAAACATATTTAAATCGGTCCATGTGAGTACAGTGGTTCAATATTAATATTATAAAGCGACAATAATATTTTTGGTGTGCCAAAAAATAAATAAATAACGACTTATATAGTGATAACCCATTTCAAAACACTGCTTCATGAAGCTTCGGAGTGTATCGAATCAGTGAGTCGAATCATGACTCATGTGACTTTGGCGCTCCGAACCACTGAATCGACTCGCTGATTCGATACGCTCTGAAGCTTCATGCAGTAGTGTTTTGAAATCGGTTATCACTATATAAGTCGTTATTCCGTTTTTTTTGGCACACCAAAAATATTCTTGTCGCTTTATAATATTAATATTGAACCACTGTACTCACATGGACTGATTTAAATATATTTTTCGTACATTAATGGATCTTGAGAGTGTAAATTGCTTTGCTCCCTATGGAGGTCTCAATTAACCTTCAGATTTCAACAAATATATCTTCATTTGTGTTCCGAAGATGAACGGAGGTCTTATGGGTGTGGAACGGCATGAGGGCGAGAAATAAATGACATTATTTAAATGTTTGGGTGAACTAACCCTTTAATTACAACCACATACATTGTGTGTGTGTGTGTGTGTGTGTGTGTGTGTGTGTGTGTGTGTGTGTGTGTGTGTGTGTGTGTGTGTGTGTGTGTGTGTGTATGTGTGTGTATTCCAATTTTAAGTGTGACAAAATTGGCAAGGTCTTGTACCATTCATTCTGATGAATACTCATGAAGTATGAAGGTTAAACAACACCAAAAACACTTTATCAGGGAACAGGGTTACAGTCAAGTAACCCTAAGTGTTCCCTTTCAAAATCTACACTCAATGCTGCATGAAGTTATGCATCTGTGACCCGTCACGGAAACCAGTGACTGAAGTCGGCAGCACAACTTTCGAGCAAAATGAGAATGAAGCGTTTTTTTTTCAAATTGGTGATTTTTTGATCGCTTTTTTGCAGAATCTGTTAGTTGAGATCACTAAGAAGCCTCTCTGTGTTTGAGATAGCAGTATTGGTATATTTAAAAGCGTACATTTTGAGTTTGAATTTGGCTTGTTTTCCTGAGATTCTAGCACGCAGTAGGGGCGTGTCATTGTCTGTGTGTGGAAAAGCCGGCTTTTGTTTCTTTTGTTATTGCCCCCGCCCTCCAAGGGAAGCGTGGCTACTTATTATGCAGCTCTGGCCGGCTCTAGCTGATATCAAAATTCAATGAAGATGGACGCCGCAAAGATTATCGCAGACGAGATGGCCGTTACACCGAAAACGTTTTGAAGTACTTCTTCGACAAGCCGGATGCTTGTGAACAAGCGCTCACTGATTCTGAAGACGATCTGAGCGACGATGAAAGCGGCTTAAAGGGTTAGTTCACCCAAAAATGAAAATTCTGTCATTAATTACTTACCCTCATGTCGTTTGACACCCGTAAGACCTCCGTTCATCTTCGGAACACAAATGGAGATATTTTAGTTGAAATCCAATGGCTCAGAAAGGCCTCCATTGGCACAATGGTCTTTACATTCTCAAGACCAATAAAAGGTACTAAAGACGTTGTTACAAAGTCCATCTCACAACAGTGGTTCTACTATAACTTTATAAAGCGATGAGTTTATAATAAACATACACTCACCTAAAGGATTATTAGGAACACCATACTAATACTGTGTTTGACCCTCTTTCGCCTTCAGAACTGCCTTAATGGCAGTTAACGTGGCATTGATTCAACAAGGTGCTGAAAGCATTCTTTAGAAATGTTGGCCCATATTGATAGGATAGCATCTTGCAGTTGATGGAGATTTGTGGGATGCACATCCAGGGCACGAAGCTCCCGTTCCACCATATCCCAAAGATGCTCTATTGGGTTGAGATCTGGTGACTGTGGGGGCCATTTTAGTACAGTGAACTCATTGTCATGGTCAAGAAACCAATTTGAAATGATTCGAGCTTTGTGACATGGTGCATTATCCTGCTGGAAGTAGCCATCAGAAGATGGGTACATGGTGGTCATAAAGGGAGAGACATGGTCAGAAACAATGCTCAGGTAGGCCGTGGCATTTAAACGATGCCCAATTGGCACTAAGGGGCCTAAAGTGTGCCAAGAAAACATCCCCCACACCATTACACCACCACCACCAGCCTGCACAGTGGTAACAAGGCATGATGGATCCATGTTCTCATTCTGTTTACAGCAAATTCTGACTCTACTATCTGAATGTCTCAACAGAAATCGAGACTCATCAGACCAGGCAACATTTTTCCAGTCTTCAACTGTCCAATTTTGGTGAGCTCGTGCAAATTGTAGCCTCTTTTTCCTATTTGTAGTGGAGATGAGTGGTACCCGGTGGGGTCTTCTGCTGTTGTAGCCCATCCGCCTCAAGGTTGTGCGTGTTGTGGCTTCACTAATGCTTTGCTGCATACCTCGGTTGTAACGTGTGGTTATTTCAGTCAAAGTTGCTCTTCTATCAGCTTGAATCAGTCGGCCCATTCTCCTCTGACCTCTAGCATAAACAAGGCATTTTCGCCCACAGGACTGCCGCATACTGGATGTTTTTCCCTTTTCACACCATTCTTTGTAAACCCTAGAAATGGTTGTGCGTGAAAATCCCAGTAACTGAGCAGATTGTGAAGTACTCAGACCGGCCTGTCTGGCACCAACAACCATGCCACGCTCAAAATTGCTTAAATCACCTTTCTTTCCCATTCTGACAGTCAGTTTGGAGTTCAGGAGATTGTCTTGACCAGGACCACACACCTAAATGCATTGAAGCAACTGCCAGGCGATTGGTTGATTAGATAATTGCATTAATGAGAACTTGAACAGGTGTTCCTAATAATCCTTTAGGTGAGTGTATATCTCTATTCCACATATTACATATGTTTAAATTATATATGTGACAAATCACTATCACTGAAAAATGTCGTAGAGTCTTAGTATAGATTTTATGTATAAAACAAATTACATTTAAAATATAAAATATTTTTAATGTTACTTATTGTCAGGTGAGGCAAAGGATGAAGGACTCAAGGATGCAGATGTTAATGGGCTTTTTATTAGACTTCAAAAATAAAAACACAAACAAACCCCTTCATGCTTGTAACTGGCTCGCCTTAGTTTTTTATACAATAAGAAAGCATCATAACAAGGGAATTCACTTTTGCCAATAGTTTGTGTTCAAAATAACTGTCTCAATGAGGGAGTGAAAATAAATTGAATCTATTGAATCACTGAATGATAACATAGTAACAATTTGCACATGGACGAAATCCAAGACAGCATTGTGAATATCAAAGCTCAACACTGAAAGTAAACACATAAACAGTAAATCAAACCCAAACTACTAAAGTGATACACAAATAAACAAAAACCAGCAAAAAATATATATAGAAGGTGTACCAAACAATTCAAAATGCCGTAGAGGGAAAAGGATATACAGTGTGCAATGCAAGTCTTTTATCCGAGTGTTGTAAAAGAGTCAGACCCAGCAGGCAATGAAGATATACAATCTTAAATCCTAGATAAGGCACTGGCACTCCAACACAGGTAAGAAGTAGGTATCAGCACACTCAAGCCACATAACAGAGTCCTCTGTGAGCTTCTCTGCAAACTTCCAAACACTATGAATTTACATTTTTATGGGTACATAAAAATGTGCATTTGAATAAGATTGTAAAGCATTAGAATGTACATTTCACTTAACTCCTTAAAGACAATTGCTGCGTCCCAATTCGCATACTATCAGTACTAAATAGTATTCAAAAAAAGAATTAGTATGTCCCAAATCGTAGTATGTTGAAAAGAGTATTCCAAAGATTCCCGGATAGTCTACTATTTCCGGTCATAATTCGAAGTGCACATTGATGCGCACTCTAAACATAGACAGTAAAAGAAATGGACATAGCGACCCCATAGACTTCACGGAGAAAAAATGAAGTCACGTAGAAGCACTCACTTCCTGATGGCTGATGTACTGCGCAGCCTCAGACTGAGCTTGATGACCTAGATGTGACGTGAGCAACCTGTCTGACAGTTGTAAGTCCTCTAGTAGTTGTGCAAAGTGAAATCTGAATCACGTTGTTGAAATATTTTGTCCCGTTGCTTTTGGCTCTCTATGGGCTTCTCCCCATGCTTCTCCCTTGACTTTATCAGACTTTATGCCTCCACGTCCCCCCGATTGCCTCATAGACAGCAAAAGATTGCCTACGAGCTTCTCCTTGGGTCTATACGGTAATTTGCTCAACAACACAATAAAATCGTCTGGTTATGACGCAATCGTTAGCCTATATTTTACAAAAACAGCTTCTACGGGTCGATAGTGTAAGATACAAGGTAATGGAGCCTTTTATACATTGTCGTGTTTGTTTAGAAATAAACAATGGACGAATGGAGTCTTTAAACGCCTCAGATGTAAAGATATTCACTGTCAAAGTGAGGCCAAAAGCTGGGGGGGGGGACTAGAAGGAAATGCCAAGATTCAAACACCACTATATAAATCCATATAAAATCCTATACAAGCAAACTGAATGTTTGCATATATGTTCACTGTAAAAAAAAAATCGTAAAAAGAAGGTAAATGACTGGCAGCTACGGCTGCCAAACAAAAACCATAATATTAAGGTAAAATATCTTAATTCAAATAAAGTGCAAAAACAATAATTTTACAGAAATTTACATTAAAAGTTTTAGTCGAAAACACTGTTATTTTACAGATTTTTTCCTTGTTTAAATTAAGATATTTTACTTTAATTTTACGGTTTTTGTTTGGCAGCCGTAGCTGCCAGTCATTTACCGTTTTTTATACAGTGTTAAACTGTTATTTTACTAATTTTTCCTTGTTTAAATTAAGATATTTTACTTTAATTTTAAGTTTTTTGTTTGGCAGCCATAGCTGCCAGTCATTTACCATTTTTTAACAGTGTAAAACTGTTATTTTACTGATTTTTCCTAGATTATTATGATCAAACACCTTCAATAAAGTGACGGTACTAAAAATTCTGCAGAAAAACACTGTTATTTTACAGATTATTACAATAAAAAAACATTCAATAAAGTGTTAAATTTACAGTTTTATTTTGGAAGACAAAATAAAGTCTGTAAACAATACAATACATAATACATTTCAAATACAGATAAGAGTGGAACAGTTTCATCAAATTTTTAAAGTTGAATAAAATTTCAAACTGAAAAAAAAAATACTAAAATGATACATTTACAAGATTGTCACGGATTCACTATTGATTCTAAAACTTGTATTATTCAGATGTAAATTTATGTAAACAAATTCTTCAGATCCCCCAGGAGGAATTGAAAAACAAAAAAATGCATTTATCTTGTAAGTTAGGGTTACTAATATAATGATGAGGTCATGATTTCACCTTATAACAAAATAACAAATTGTGCCATTTACTGTTTTGTATTTACTTTGTATTTTCCAAATAAGTTTTATATTGATTTCCTCTATATTCAACTGACCCCCGCGGGCTCCATATAGCTCTGATAATATATATGGACAAACATTTACCTTTTAATTCAGAATCCAAGCTATATAGTGTAATAAGAAATATAAATCAGGTCCATGATTCTGCACCAGAAGGGACAGACACAGCAGATAAAGAGCAATCCTCTTACAAATCTCCAATAATCAGCTGGATCTGTAAAAGAAAGAAAGAAAAATACATTGATTCACTGAAAAGTCCTTAAAAAGGGAGGATTTTGTTTTTGTACCTTTCCTTTAAACAACATTTGACATTGAGATATTCTGGCTATATGAACACAGAGTCCGCTTAGCTTTGAGATGGTTATTGGTAATTATTGTCCATAAAATTTGATCCAATGTAGCTTGGTTACCAACATTATTCAAAATATTTTTGTAGTAGAGGTTCGTGTGGGTGTGGGAAGGAAGAAGACGGGGTCGGCGTGACTGGGACTCGCGACTTTAATACTCAAGTTTTTCAGATACAAACACAACAAGCGCACGTGGGCGCATAAACACAATATCACAGCTCAGAACTTCTTTCAGAATAATCACTTGGTTTCCACTTCCTTTGCTTAGCTCAGCAAACGTGTGCGCAGTCCCAGTCCAGGCTCTCTCTCTCTCCTCTCTCGTCCCGCAGCGGCTTTTATGCGGTCTCTCCACGCCAATGACCTATATGCCAACGCTAGTGATGACGTTCTTCCGTTTACAACTAAGCCACAGTTGCTATTTCCGGAATGCTGCGCTGTTGACAAGCTCGCTGCTGAGGTAACGTTAAATGATGAAGAAAACGTTTAAATATCAGCGATCTATGGGCTCATCGTCTGAACACTGTTGTGTGCCGATGTGTCAGGCCTCTGCTAAGTACAACTTAGTTTCCACACTTTCCCTACGGATGAAGAATTAAGACGCAAGTGGGTTGTCGCCATCCGTAGGGACGACTTCACGATAACGCCTCACACCTGGGTGTGTAGCCGGCAATTTAAAAAAGATGTTCGTGAACCAGCGTCTGAGAAAGGACGACGACTGTTGAAAAAGGGAGCTATCCCAGCTTTATTCCAATGGAATAACTTCTCCCTCCCGACTGTAAGAACAAGTGTTTGGGAGAGGAGAGATAGACCGCTGCCACTGGAGGATCACGCCCCCGAACAAGATGAAGCCATGGAGGAAGATTCCGGTGAACCTGATCATGCCTCCGCAGTCGCCGCCGAAAATACAGCTCTACGAGACGAGGTTCGCCTGCTGAGGGAACAAGTTGAAAGCCTTACGATGAAGCAGAGGTTTGGTATCCATCGCTTTGCTGCTTCAGACAAGGACATCCGGTTCTTCACAAGGTAAGATTAGTAGCCTAGTCAGTTTAAAAAAAGATGCATGGGTAGCAAAGAAATTATTATGAATTATCATATGAATTATTATTATTATGAGTATTAGCCTAGTTATTTTAATTGGTGATACTGTCTGAATGCAGTATTAGCAGAGGCGGACAGTACTTAAGTATTTTAACTTTCCAAGTAATTTTATTTTTCAAGTATGTACTTTATCAGTGTTCTTCTTTGGAAAACATTTACTTCACAACCTTCCAAAACATAATATTGTACCTATGTTTCATATTGAATATCATTTAATACTTAATTACATAAAGAATTCAAGGTAAAAAAACAACTTTTATTTATGAAATGTAGTGCAGTAAAAAGTATGAAATTATAAATTATGCTTTGGGATGCAATGAAATCAAAGTTTTCCAAAGGAAAACACTGATAAAATATGTACTTGAAAAATGTACTGGAGTAGAAAGTAAAAATACAGTACTGTCCGCCTCTGAGTATTAGCAGCGTTGAATTAAAGTGATTGATTTTTATTCTACTGTATAGTTAATTGTGAAAATCATTTACACATATTCAATCAAATATCTGTTCCCTTTCGTTCAGTCACTACGACGTACGTTAGTGACTAACGAATGGCGAAACCCCCATTCGTTAGTCACTAACGTACGTCTCCGTTCCCTCCTCAGGGAACGAGGGTTACATACGTAACCGAGACGTTTCTCATTTCTTAAGGTTTGCCTCTTACACCTTGCTGATGCGGTTCTGGGCCCTGATTGAACCTGCGGTGCCATCTATGGTCAGTGTGAGGCAGGCTCAGAAAGGAAATCTCACTAAGTCTAAGTCTGCAACCCATTCCCTCCAGCCCATTGATGAGTGCTTCATGTTTTTGACATGTTCTCGCCATGGGCTCCAAACAACGGGACCTCGCTGACCGGTACAATGTCCATCAGTCCACGGTCAGTCACATAATAGCATCATGGAGTAATTTCCTATACACGGTACTCGGTTCAGTCAGGATCTGGAGACCACAGGAGCAGATAGGTGAATATTTGCCTGTGGATTTCAAGGACTACCCTGACACCACTGTAATCCTTGACTGCACCGAGCTGAAGTGTCAGTGCCCATCCTCCCCTCTCCTCCAGAGTGAGGTTTTTTCCTCCTACAAATCCCATTGCACACTTAAAGGTCTAATTGGGATTGCTCCACATGGAGCAGTGACATTTGTTTCTTCTCTCTATGCTGGCTCCATAAGCGATAAGCAGATCACAAAGGAATCTGGTACACTGTAAAATCCAACAGTTGTTCTTACTAAGACTTTTTTAGTAAACTTTACTTAATGTCCAATAATTTGTTGACCTTACTTAAAACAAGTAAGTAATCTGAACTATTTGCATGCTATGCCTTCGTTACTTAGAAAACTCAAGTAAACATTACTTGACTGGTTTGAGTACCATTTTGCCAAAGCAAAAAAACAAGCGGGTGGACGGGCGGACGGGCAAAGTGTTTTTGAGGCGGGGCAATTTTTTCTAGACTTATCACTCATTTCCTCCACTTCTTCTCACCATAATTGTGATTAGTGTTCCCTTTGGTTAGACACTTGGAACTTTATTCATATTATAGTAATTAACTTCCTATTAATGCAGCAATGCAACAAGAAATTGATTTCAAAACAAGGGAAGTAATATATATATATATATATATATATATATATATATATATATATATATATATATATATATGTATATATATATGTATATATACATGTATATATATATATATATATATATATATATAATGTATATATATATATATATATATATATGTATATATATATATATATATATATATATATATATATATGTATATATATATGTAATATTTGTCCATTAATGATATAGAACATAACTATTTTTCATGTCAAATAATGACTTTTTAACATTTGTTTTGCTAATATTTATGGCATAACCTTTTAATTGAGTTGATATAATCCCTCTATGTTTGTCACAATATCATTTGACCATGCTCGAGTGTGTCACACACACACTTCAACATTCAGCATGCAAAACACAACAATGGTAACAAGGATTTTTTTTTTTTTTTTTTTTTTTTTTATTATTACGACCTTTACTATTTTACTTGCTGTCATTATTGGGGTTATACTGACAAAAGACAAATAGTAAAATAAAGGCAAAAATAGTAAAACGAAGCAATTAATTTATTCATGCCACAATGCACTCTGGGAGTACACTTCCTCAGATCCCAGATAGAATTAAGTTGACAAAACTTAAACGGTTTAAGTAAGAACAACTTAATGCAATTAAAAAGATAAGTGAAGTAATTAAACAGCGGTATTACTTAAAATTAAAGTATTTAGTCTATTCAACTTAAAATAGTTATTAGCACGACTAATATCTTTAAATAAATTTAACTCAAGTTTATCAAGTAATCATTACTTACATTTTTTAGGGCAACCACTTTCCTCAAATTTTTTAAGTAAACTCAACTTATCCGGTTTTAGAGTGTATCATCAACCTCTTAAAACCTGACATGGCTATCATGGTAGATCGTGGTTTTCTGACCGAAGACACTGTACCGTGCAAGATTTACAGGCCAGCATTCCTCGCTGGGCGGTCTCAAATGTCTGCTGCTGAAGTTAGGGAGACCCAGGCCATTGCACGTCTTAGGGTGCATGTGGAGCGACTCATTCGTCGAGTGAAAGAACACAAATTTTTTGACACCGAAATCCCTCTACGACTTTTTGGGAGCATCAACCAACTCTATACTGTTGCATGTCTCCTCACCAATTATGAAAATGGGCCTCTCGTAAAAGCATGGGTTAAGAAGCCTGAAGCCTGAGCCATGGGTAGAAATGAATTGCAAAAACAGCTAAAGCTGGAGGTATTTATCCTTTATTTTACCAGGGAAAACAAACATGTTGGTTGTTAAATAAATGAATTATTTTTACCGTCTAAAACTGTGTCCCTTTATTTTTTGTCATGTTCAAAGAGGCGGGTCATTACAAAAAATAATATTAAAGATGATCAACTTATTTTGAGTGCTTCTTCATTACTTTAGTGTACCAATTTCATGTCTTCCCATTAAGTATTTGTGACCTTCTGCAACAGTAGCAAAAATACCATCACACCAAATGATTTAAATTATTTAAAGATATATTTTTATTAGTCAGTCATTTGTTATTTAACTCATGTTCGTGTGTTTAAATATAACCATTACATTTAAAAAAAAATGCATAACATGCACTACACAACACTACACAAGAAAGTGCTGAGGTAAACATAGAAAAAAAAGTAATCAACCCTCTCTTTGATGAGGTCAGTGATTTCATTGTCACGGGGAATCCTTTCTACAAACATGTCCTCCTGTGTGTAAACAACAAAATCACACCACTCACATGCAGAAATCAGCATCTGGCCCTGTATCTGCCAGAAGTAAGGATGGGTTTTCCTCAAAGTTGGTGTTCCGTCACAGACTGCAATGTATGGACAGTCCACATAGCTTGCTACGTTTGGGCACTTAACTTCAACAAGTCCAAAGGCAGGCTGGCTCTAGGGGTCATAGACCATCCCATCAGGTGACGAGCCCATCCATGGGGCATCAGGATGGATAAGGAACCCACACTGATAGTGGTTTACTTCTCTTACTCTGCAGTATTCCTCTATCGCTGTGGATTCCATTTCTAGCCCCCTCCTCATGTCGGCTGTGTGGTGACAAGGCCTGAGAAGCCGTTTGGCCAGATTTTCTGCAGATGTTAGTGCTTTTGTGTGACAGACCTCTCTAAATCTGGTCGAGGTTATGCGGGGTTGTCTTAGTTGGTGCCACTCAGTACAGCTACTCTGCTCTCTAGTAGAAATTTCTATTTGGTGTGCCATCTCTAGTGATGTTTCTAGGGATGCCATGTGGTAATGTTGCTGTTCAGTGTAGACAAAAGCACAGTTTGATGGCCCAAGTCTGTAATCACTGAGTGGCAGCTGTGGGGGTGAAGGAGCATCTTTATGTGGAAATGTGCGGGGCACTACCTTTGCAGGCATTTGATATGACGGCACACTTCCCTCCTGAACTCTCCCAAACATGGATTCAACCAGAGGTACATTATCTGATATTGACATAGTTGTAATAATTGGAGCCAGATCAGCTGGAATGTCCTGGTACACTGCTCCGACTTTAAGTGTGGCTGGTACAAGCAAGGGGGAAGTCACTCCCCTATACAGGTTGCTTCTGTGAAAAGGACAGAACAAAAAGGAAAAATAGAATAGAATAGATCAGCCATTGCATAAAAAAAGAATGAACACACAGTCATTGCATAAAAATAGTATGCACACGCATCTGCAGGCATGCATACTATCTGTCATTGTATTGAGTCATTTAATATCGGGGTTCATATTGCACATAACTTTTTTGCAGCATTGAGGGTGGTTATTGCAGTTATTGCAGAGTCTATTTGCCCTTGCTTTAATTGATCTGTACCACGTGCGTACAAACTCTTTTACTAGAGTAAGATAATGAAGTAAGAACAATTTTAATCTGTTTGCATTTTGATATACACATTTACATTAATGCCATATGCACTGAAATTACATACATTTCTCAGAATTTAAACAAACATTATGTGAATTTAAATAGACATGTGCGACTTTTGATCATCCTATATGTTCACATTAGCAGCAAAACTGCATGAAATTGAGTTGAAGGGTTTGAAATGAACAAAATATAGTACAGTAACAGTAACAATACAAACCTGACTCCTTCTACCAGCCTTCTTTCTTTCGGTCGGGCTGAGATGATCACCATCTTATTCACCAGACCAGGTTTAACACCCTGCAATGAAACCAAACATGTTTTAGTCAAAGTTAACCTAACATCCATTAATGAAATTGTTAGCGGTAAGTTACCATGGTTCTTGGTTTGTGCCACCTCTGCTCCGTCTCTGTGCAGCTGTGCACCGGTGGCACGGCATTGAGCTCAAGCTGCGAATAATGTGCAGTTTGGTACAAAAGAGCTGCCACGTGGTTGCACAGGGCAGTGCCAGCCACATACGTACATGTACAGCTTTCAAGCGCCACAGGTTTTGAATCCCTCAGAACAATCTGTTATAAAACACGTGTTAGAGATAGAAAAATGACCAGTTGCAATATCAATTTAAGGTTACAGGTGCAGTGAGCGAAACTTTAATTATTAATTCAACTAACCCCATGTCCCCATGATTGACTTTCCCTATATTCTCCTGAGTACCCCATAAAAAGGTGTTGGACAACAGCTTTTATAAACTAATGTGAACATACACCTAAACATGCATAATTTCATTTGGAATCACTAACTGCACTTATAACACAGTCTTGAATACAGTTTGAGAACTGTTTTGAACTGTAATAAACTGTAATTAGCCTAGGCTGGGAACTTATAAGAAAAAATGAGAAAATAAATGACAAAAGTGAGACACTATAAAAGTGCAACTTATGTGTAGTAGGCCTAGTCTATTAGCCTACTTTATTATGCATAATTTAAAGAGTCCAATTTTATGATTACGCTCACTGTACTCATTTACTTAAAGAGTGAAGTAGGAGCAAAGAAAGTAGAGTAGTAAGAGAACTCTGAACTAAATTTGATAGTGATCATCATTCTTAGTTTCCACGGCAACATTGAACTTTTCATTGAATATACTGCTTCTCACATCTTCTCGTGCCCTTAAATTTAGCAGCCATTAACTTGGTTCATTACAAGCCGTTAATTATCAAATGGCGAGTCCTTAAATCATTCGGGTACATCGATGCATGCATCAATATAATAAAGTAGGTGTGTGTGTGTGTGCATGCATGCACGTGAGTGTGTGTATGTGTGTGTGCGTGCACTAATAACAAATAAGAATAGATAAATACAAAGCAGCGGGCGAAATAAGTAGCCAGGCCACCGTTTTGCCCGCTGCTCCCGATGGCCAGACCTGAATTCTACATTTAGCACAGTTATTAACAATAAAAACTATGGCGTCCTCTGTGTTAGCCTTTTAAACTATAAGTTTCTTCTCAACGTGCACGCAGCAGGCACGTGCAGAGGGGGGGGCTTTGGGTGCTCGAGCCCCTGCCCTTTTTCAAAATGAATCAAAAGTGCCCCTCTCAGACAAATATCAATGATAATATCGTGGTCAATAAAACGAAATAAATGTGATTATTATAAAATGACAATGTATACAATAGTAACGAATGGCTCAAAAGTCGGACAATTTCTGTTGAGTCGTTGCCATAACGCGTTGCTATGAGTTGCGTGCGTTTTGATTGATTGCTGATTTTCCTCTGTTCGGAAACGGCTCTCGAGCCAAATATGGTCATTTCAGAGAGTGTGTGGCCTTACGGGAAAAAAGTAAACCAATATTTTTTTTTCATCCATAATCAGAGCTAATGTGTTGATTTAATTACAAATCTATATATTATATATTTTAAAGTATTACACAATTCACCAATGCCCGTTTGTCATGTATATACACCAACCAATCGTGATCTGGCAAAGCAAGTTCAAATTCCATTGGGCAATGTGAAGTGGAACGGCAATTTTCTGTTCTTATTCATAAATCGGTTGAAAATTACATGGACAGACGAACTAACGTTTGTGGAATGATTTCCTGCGGGTTGTCTCATTTTATTAATTGCATCACTGACAAAATGGATTTTAACTGACAACAAACAAATCCCTGCACAAAACCATGCAGCAGCAGCAAAAGTTGCATTAATGGTAAGTGTTAAATTCACTTGTATTTATTTATATTGATACACCGTTTACTATTTCATGAAACTATCAAAGTTAACAAAACCCACGTGCCACCGGCACCTACAGGCCTATTATGTGAAGTGTAGGCAGGCGAAATGGTTACGTGAAAGGACTTTATATTAACATTACCATTTTTGAATATTATGCAGCATTATGAAAGAAGTCTCTTATGTTCATCAAGTCTGCATTTATTTGATAAAAAACAGCAATATTGTGAAATATTATTAAAATAATGGTTTTCTATTTTAAAATAATTTAAAATATAATTTATTCCTGTGATCACAGCTGTATTTTCAGCATCATTACTCCACTCTTCAGTGTCACATGATCTTTCAGAAATCATTCTAATATGAGGATTTAATGTCAATGATGGAAACTGTGACACTCTTTTCAAGATTGTTGGATTAATAAAAAGTTAAAAAGAACATAATGTAATAATATTTCACAATATTAGGCTACTGTTTTTTTCTGTATTTTTGATTAAATAAATGCAGGCTTGATGAGCATAAGGATATATATATAGCCCCTTTTTTACATTTGAGCCCCTGCCCCTGAAGAACTCTCTGCACGGCCCTGGCACGCAGGCTATAGCCTACATAAACGATGTAAAACAGTCCGCGACCTCCCCCGCTATATGGCACAGTCCACGTAAAATGGGGAAAAAAATGAAAGGAAAATAAAATCGGTTAGATTTCAATTTATTCAAAAGATAATTTCTTAAGTCATAATTTAGCAAAAGGACATTTGAAAAAAGGAGAGAAAATGGCAAAAATTCACTCATGAAGTAACCGAGAAAAAGGAAAAAAAAAATTCAAAATGTTTTCAAATTTGTTTCAATATTTTATTTTTTGCATTTGCACTATATGGTCTGAAAATTGAATTGTGAAGCGTTACAGGGACCGTGCAAGTTTACTAATACTTTGTTCAATTTTTATCAATTAATTTGCTTTGCAAGTCATTTTGTGATTCTGCATTTCCTATTGTACGTTTTTTTATTGCATTATATAGGTCTTAAATTTAATTCATAATGGTCTTAAAAAGGTCCTAAAAAGTCTTAAATTTGACTTGGTGAAAACTGCAGATACCTTGTACTTTTGTATTATTGATCATACATAAACTTGCATTTAACAAAAAGAGACTGGGTTGTGTTTCAGGTCATTTAATGTTATCACACTGATAATCATATTGTCTGAAAAAACATTAACAAAAGATAAATCTCAGAGAGGCATGCATAAACAAAATTAGTTTCTAACATTTTTGTAAAAAAACGAATGGGCAATATTTCTAATGAAAAAGTGGATAAGTGTTCATACACAGCGCAGATCATAATGAGCGAGCGTGTTTTTTAAATAAAGTTTGAGGAAGTTTGATGATGACGTTGATCCGCGACCATGGTGTGCTGTAGTCCGTTTATAGCCTACCGTTAGCATTTTATATCTGACGGCTTTAATTTATACATTTTGGATTAATTTGTAAAGATTATCTTGATAGACAAAACGTGTAAGGGTCATAACTCTTTGTTGAACACAGATCTTATTTTTTGCGATTTTCCAAAAGTCTATGGGGAAAATGCATGGCTTTTCGATCGAGAGAACCCATGCGCCGCTAACTTCCGGGTTGGCCTACAAAGTGACGTCATAACTTCGGCAATCTATACCTCAATTGACAGGGATTTTGAGATAATTGTGTGCAATGTAGTAGTGGGAAGTTCGGATCATTTAACTGACTGGATCTTTGAGTCTCGTTCAGCAAAATGAACGAATCTTTTTTCGAGTCATTTCGAGTCATTTCGTTCATTTCAGAAAAATATTATTAAAATGACATGTTAAATAGCCTAACCCATCTAGTACTTATGAAAATGTTGAATACATTTGTAAAACTAAATAAAAATAAACTAAAGGGTACTGCAACCAAAGCCAAATGATAAGAAACTGAAACGTTTAATTAATTGATTAGTTGTTGGGTCAGGCTATTGCAGTCTAACTATGTTAGTTCACCTCACCTCCTGATCCGAGACATTCTTTCTTTTGCAACTTCATATTTATCACGTTTGTTCTCCGCCTCTCATGTCTTCGAACTCCTCGAGACGTTAGTTGTCGACTCGTCTGTGTCTGACTCTGATCTGGGGCCGGGCCATGTGACACAGGTCCGGGAACACAAATGATTAGTTCATCTTTCGAGTCTCGAGTCTCGAGTTCGGGTTTGAGTCTTTCGTTCTTCTAAGAACTAATCTTTTCTGTTTCCGTTACTGACAGCATAGACTCTATGGGACTGACAGGAAGAACGAAAGACTCAAACCCGAACTCGAAAGAACGAATCTTTTCTGTTTCCGCTACTGACAGCATAGACTCTATGGGACTGACAGGAAGAACGAAAGACTCAAACCCGAACTCGAGACTCGAAAGATGAACTAATCATTTTTGTTCTTTCCAGTACAGATTCAGCGTAATGCGCATGCGCGGTCAACACAAAATGAACGAATCACTCTCTGAGACAACTCGGTAGTCCCGAGTCATATTAAAGATTCGTTCAAAATGAACGAATCGTTCATGAACGACACATCACTAGTGCAATGCTCTAAAGGCCTGTACACACCGGGACGAAGATCGCACGCGCTTATCGCCAGCGTTTTTCGTGACGTTTTTCGGCGCGTCTTGAGTGTTCACACCCAATCGATTTCCACTGGCGATGCGCCCAGTGAACGTGCACATTCAGTAGATGCGCTCCCGGTACACAAGGTGGTGCTGCGGCACTTACGCTTCTGACACTCGCTTGTCACACAGAAGAAGAAGAGAGACCGTATTTACGTGCTTGCCAAAACCACAGATATATTATGTCTATGGCAAAACCATTCACACACTTTTTGCTAACTGGCAAGCAGCATTAGCAGCTCCTCTTCTTCTTTGTCTACTTACTACTTCTTCTTCGTATCAGTGTGTGCTCGGCAAGACCGATTTTGTGCTTGAGCGCCACCCAGTCGTGTTTTACTGTCACTTCAGCAGCCCCAGGCACGTGAACAAAAGCGCTGATCTCATTGGTCGGACAGTTTTTAACGCGCCGCGTCAAAATAAAAAAACGAACCCGAGGTGTTTTTTTTTAAATGACGCTTTTACGCCTGGCGTTTTACGCGTCGGTGTGAACACTCACATTGGCGCCCATTGTTTAGTCACGAGGCGTTAAACATCGCGATAAACGCGTGCGAAAATCGTCCCGGTGTGAACAGGCCTTAAGGATAGTAACTATCATCGTCATAGTGCCCAGTCCTAGCTTAACAGGATTACAACATAACAAAACACAGAAACAGAATATGTAAATTATTCACGATTAGCATAAAATTATCACTTCAATGCACTATATATAGATGTGACAGTAGAAAAAATATAAAAGTATTTATTTACCTTCTGCCGTCTGTTGTCCGCCATCGGTAACTTAAATGTCTGTTGATATCCATGTTTTTTATTCTCAGTCAACATCCCACAATCAAAGTCCATCCAAAATAAGATTTTAACAGATGTAAAATGATCCATGTGATGCCATTAATGGACCGACGAAACAGTCCTGTTGCAGATTAGAATTGCCGCGAGCCACTCCAACAGCAACGGCAACGGGTGCATTTTCAAATTTGATCTGTAGAAGGCACGCACAGTTGTCATTGGCCAGATTTCTAGATGACGTTCAGATTGACCAATCACGCTCAAGGGAACACGGAAAGACAGCAAATAACCTTACAAATAATAATTTGTTTTAAACTACAGTTAGCAAATGTGTATATTTATTTTTATTTGCTGTTATATTTAATTAATTGGTCAAGTGGTGTTTTGTGGTGTGGGCAGAGGCTTGAAAGTTTCAACCTGGAGAGCAGTGCAGATTTGTACTCTTTAAAAACAGATTATTATTTGATATTTAGTTTGCTATATATTTTGTTATATTTGTATCCAGAATTACAGTTTGAACATAAAAATACACCTACACTTTAAAAAAAATAATAATTAAAAAAGTCAAATGACTGGCAGCAACGGCTGCCAAACAAAAACATAAAATTAAAGTAAAATATCTTAATTTAAATAAGGAAAAATCTGAAAAAAACTTTTAATGTAAATTTACGTAAAGTTTTTGCACTTTATTTGAATTAAGATATTTTACTTTAATTTTACGGTTTTTGTTTGGCAGCCATAGCTGCCAGTCATTTACCATTTTTTTATGATTTTATTTTTACAGTGAAACTAATAAGATTTACTTTAAAATTACAAAGAATAATGTTAAATTGTTAGTATTGTCATAAACCTTTAATATAATGAGCTAAATATTTTATTAAAGATTACTTCTGTAATTTTACATACATTTGTATGTAATTTAAGAAAACAGAATTTTTCTTTATAAAAATGAGAATTACTGTAATTTGTCATTAATGATATAATCCTTAAAATAACAGTCAAGTTGTTTATTTACAGATATTGTTTGTAATTTTACATAGTTTTAAACATAATTCAAAATTACAGGAAAATACTGTAAACAATTTAGAGTTATTTTCTGTAAAATTAGGATTTTTTTTTACAGTGTTGTTTAAATAAACATGCATATATAAATAAGACATATATTGTTTATATATTTGGCATTAACATAAAAACATAAAAAGTCATCATATAAATCATTTTAATATATGTATATATAATAATTCTTCTATGGGTATTTCATACATGGTATAACCTTATATCTTCATACATCGTGAGGATGTATATACAGTATGTGCTAATAATGTATTGCATTATATGAAACACATATGACATCACTACTCGGATATAGGGACATATATGTACATTTATTACATTTCCGTATGCAAAATAACAGCGGTTATTGCATTTATCATGCTCTGAGGCACATGCCATTTATGATGTATGAAAAAGAACCACATAGCTTCCTTCAATTGCAGTAACGTCTCGGTTACGGATGTAACCCTCGTTCCCTGAGGAGGGAACGGAGATGTAACGTTATTATTACGTTAACGAATGGGGGTTTCGCTTAGAAGCCTATCATCTTCGAGCTTAGAGAAAACGCCCAATGGCGTGCCAATGCCATGGGGCATGCGGAATTTGCATACGTAACTCCGCCTCACCGCGTGAGTATATAAGGAAGTACGAGGCAATATCGCATTATGTTACCTGCTTGAGGAGCCAAGACTGAACTCCTGCGTTCCAGGTAGCACAGCTGATGTGGCAACGGGACGTTACGTCTCCGTTCCCTCCTCAGGGAACGAGGGTTACATCCGTAACCGAGACGTTCCCTTTCGTTCAGTCACTACGACGTAACGTTAGTGACTAACGAATGGGGGTCCCAATATAATCCCGCCACTCAGCTGTCTTCCAGTGCCCTGCGTAAGTGTGAGTACCCTGTCGTAAGACTAGTACGGACGAAGGACTCCCACTTATCACAGGATTACCAAGGTACACTGGGAAGCATATCCCAGTGAGGGAATGCCAAGGATGCCTACCCGTGGGGAGGACTTAAGAGACACATAAGACCCGGCTAGGGGCTGCATATGGAGATCTCTAGGGTACCAGCCGAAGGTGGATTTTTAACCCTAGGGTTGGCGGGGGACACGCCAAGGGAAGAAACCCGCTCACTGCGGAGACTTGTGGTGAAATACTCGTGTGGGGGTCGCCGGAGGGGAACCATGCACACGGGGCACCTGGCCGGAGACGAGGGTCTGGGCTCGCTAGAGGGCAGACACACAGGTATCGGCGTAAGCAGTGCTGGAGGAGCTCAGGGCTCTCGGGGAGCTCACCTGAGGAAATATCGCACGTATCCAGTCCGTGGAGTGGAGTGGCGAGCAAGCGAAGACACCAAGCCTGGTCCATTACCGGCCCCTCGGGGGGGCGAGTACATAGTCGGACACTGGCTCCACTCGGAGATAGTAGAATCTGGCGAATGTGTTGGGTGTCGCCCAGCCTGCAGCTCTGCAGATGTCTGTCAGCGAGGCGCCATGCGCTAGAGCCCAAGAGGAGGCCACACTCCGAGTGGAGTGTGCCCTCACACCAAGGGGACATGGTCGACCTTGCTGCTGGTAAGCCAAAACAATGGTGTCCACTATCCAGTGAGACAACCTTTGCTTTGAGAGAGCACTTCCCTTCCGCTCTCCACCATAACAGACAAAGAGCTGGTCTGAGGTCCTGAACACTGCGTCATGTCTACGTAGGCGCGGAGGGCGCGTACTGGACAGAGAAATGCCAAGGCTGGGTCTGCCTCCTCCAAAGGCAGCGCTTGCAGGTTCACTACCTGATCTCTGAAGGGAGTGGTAGGAACCTTGGGCACATATCCAGGCCGGGGTCTCAGGATCACGGAATATGGACAGCACGAAGGGACCTCAGGCGCTTCTGACTCCATAAAACGAGATGGCGGGCGAGTTGAGACATACGGCGGAGCGTAGACCGCCCTGGTGGTTGATGTACGCTATTACGGCCATGTTGTCTGTCCGGACAAGCACATGTTGACCCTTCAGCAACGCTCGGAAGCGGTGCAGGGCGAACCGTACTGCCAGCAACTCGAGGCAATTGACATGCAGGAGGCGCTGGGGTCCTGTCCAGGAGCCCGCGGCTGCTTGTCCATTGCACATGGCACCCCAGCCCGTGGCAGAGGCATCCGTCGATACGACAACATGCCTGGAAACTCGTTCTAAGGGCACACCGGCCCGTAAAAAACTGAGGTTCGACCACGGGTTGAGCGTCTGTAAGCAGGCCCGAGTCACTTGGATCCGGAGCGTGCCAGACTGCCATGCCCATCTCGGGACTCGATCGCGAAGCCAGTGCTGAAGCAGTCTCATATGAAGCAATCCGAGCGGCGTTACCGCGGCTGCAGATGCCATATGCCCCAGGAGCCTCTGAAATAGTTTCAGTGGGACCGCACTCTTGCTCTCGATTTGACGGAGGCAAGTCAGCAGAGACTGCGCGCGCTCGCTCGTAAGCTGCGCGCACATGGCGACCGAGTCGATCTCCATACCGAGAAAAGAGATCCTCTGCACGGGGCAAAGTTTGCTCTTTTCCCAGTTGATCCGAAGGTCCAGACGGGCTAAGTGGTGGAGAACCAGATCTCTGTGTCCGCACACCTTCTCTCGAGAGTGGCCCAGTATGAGCCGAGGTAGTTCAGGATGCGGACCCCGTGCTGCCAAGGGGTGCAAGGGCTGCCTCGGCAATCTTCGTGAAGACGCGAGGGGACAGAGATAGCCCGAATGGGAGGACCGCGTACTGATATGCCCGCCCCTCGAAAGCAAACCGTAGGAACGGTCTGTGTCGAGGAAGGATGGAGACATGAAAGTGGGCGTCCTTCAGGTCGATCGCTGCAAACCAATCGTTAGGACGAACGCATTCGAAAAGGCGTTTCGCAGTCAACATCTTGAACGGAAGCCGGTGAAGGGATCGGTTCAAGATGCGAAGGTCCAGGATTGGCCGTAACCCACCGGTTTTCTTGGGTACAATGAAGTAGGGGCTGTAGAACCCCAACTTCATTTCGGCTGGAGGGACAGGCTCGATCGCACCCTTCGCCAGCAAGGTGGCAATCTCCGCACGCATGACGGGGGTATGGGCCCCGGTCACGGTATAGCGGACTCCCCTGTAGCGGGGAGGAGCCTGCGCGAACTGAATCGCGTAGCCGCGCCTGACGGTCCGCGCGACCCAGCGGGACAGCCCCGGAAGCTGAAGCCATGCTTCCAGAGACTGCACCAACGGGGTCATACGGACGGCAGACGTACCCAGGGTGGGGCAGCGAGGCAGCGTTACCGGCCCGGACAGGGGAGGCTGTTGGGCGTCCCGGGGTCGGGGCACGGTTAACGGCTGCGTCCTGACAGAGGAGACCAGGGAAGGACGCACGTTCCACTGGGGTCTGCTCTGCCAGGAGGCTGGCGACAGAGAGGGATGCGAGTGGCGGGACCCGTGGGTGGCGCACACTGTCATCACCGGTCTCTGGGTCCTCAGAGACAGGAACATGAGTTCTTCCCAAGCGCTGCTAGCCCGGGGACCAGCAGCGGAAGGATTTTCCCCCGGCCCTCCACCGGGGGAAGGAGAGGCCCTGCTGCCATCCCCTGGGAAGAACTGGAACCCATCTCTGAGTTGTCCACCTCCAGCCTGGCGTTTAACCAGTCTGGGGAGCGGACTGGGCGACATCCTCAACCACCTCCATGGCGCGGCCCAGGTGAAGGCTGCTGCTGGGGCCGGGCGGGAAGAGGGAGGGCGCCCTCGGCGGTGAGCGGACTGAGGCGACTGAGCCGGCGGCTGGTGCAGCAGCTGGCCGCCGGGGCAGTACGTGTTACAGCCTCAGTCTGCTCTGGGGCGGCCGAGAACCGTTGGGCACAGTTCTCAGCTGCGCCGCCGAAGAGGCCAGCCTGGGATATGGGTGAGTTGAGGAGGTGGGCCCGCTCAACGTCCTCCACATCACCAGGTAATCGATGCGTTTGTGTAAGAAAATTATACATATTTAAAACTTTATCAAGTAAACTTCGATTCAAAACTTCAGACACAAGCGCATCGATTCGCTTCAGAAGGCCTTTATTAACACCACTGAGCCACGTGGAGCAGTTATTTGACGGACAGATGCACTTTTTATGGACTTCAAAAACAGAGCAACTATAAATCCAATTCTAATGCTTGGATTAGCCTGGATTTTTGTAATATAACTCGTTTATTCGTCTGAAAGAAGAATGTCATATACACCTAGGATGACATGAGGGTGAGTAAATGATGGGCTAATTTTCATTTTTGGGTGAACTATCCCTTTAACAAAAATTTCCATAATTTACCACATTTTAAAAAGATAGACGGAAACAAAAATACATTTTGTTTACATTCTCTTAGCAAAGAATGTCAATATGAATTAGAAGTGATGAAAACAGAACCGAAACTGGCCAGTAAGTTTGAGCAAGTAACCTAGCAGCCACCCAAAACACACAGAACACCTTTCCAACCACCTACAATGCCTCAACATTATGGCAGTAAATTTGGCACAGTCAAGGACTGAAATTCAATGGTAGTTATTATTATTGCCATTAATTCAAGGTGGTAAACGTAAAATCACTTTCCATCTGAAATGACCAAGAACTTGATTTCCGCAGTTACACTATATTGCCAAAAGTATTGGTACGCCCCTCCAAATCACTGGATTCAGGTGTTCCAATCACTTCCATGGCCACAGGTGTGTAAAATCAAACACCTAGGCATGCAGACGCTTCTACAAACATTTGTGAAAGAACAGGTCGCTGTCAGGAGCTCAGTGAATTCATGCGTGGAATTCAAGGTTACCATCTGTGCAATAAATCCATTCATGATTTCCAACTGTTAAGGCCTTTGCACACTGAGTCCGAAATTTTCGCTTGCGTTTTTTGTATTCATGATCCGAAAAATTTATCACGCACAGAGACCTTGCACACTGAGTCCGATGTGTATTAATGAATGCATTACGAAAAAAACCCCGCAAAACAATACAAAATGCCGTCTTCAAGTAGTGAGGATGATTTTTTTGTCCTTTCTCTTCTTAAAAAGAGGAAAAGAAAGAGGAAATATTGGGTCCATCCACTCCTGCGATCGCGTAGAGAGGAAGGAGAGTTCCACCTCCTTATCAAGGAGCTGCGGGATTATCCAGACCGGTTCAAAGTTTACTACAGGATGTCAGCGGCTCAGTTTGATGCTTTGCTAGCGATACTGGAGCCACATATAAAAAAAAGACCACCAATTTCCGTGAATCAAATGATCCTGAACAGAGACTGGCAGTATGTCTAAGGTATGGATCCGTACGAGCGCGCGCGCACACGCACACGCACACACACACACACACACACACACACACACACGGTTTACACGGACTTGGGTGTGCTATAATTATAGCTGTGATTTAATAATATTTGTAGTATTTTTGATACAATAATATTTGTATATATAATTGTAGGTATCTGAGCACTGGCGATTCATTCACCACCATTGCCAGCAGTTTTAGGTTGGGCATCAGCACTGTAGGGATGACTGTGAGGGAGACCTGTGACCAAATCTGGCTGCAGCTCAAGGACACTTACATGCCAACTCCATCAGAGGACATCTGGAAACACACCGCAAGGAGGTTTAATGAAATGAGGGCTTGAGACGAAGAACCATATAAGTCCATATTTGCAAATTTTGAATAATACATTTTTTTTTATTTGGATTCTGAATATTATATGTTTTTTTTTTTTTTTACTTGAAGATAGACAACAAAAGCTTCCCAATTCTAATGAGATAAGATTTTTTAGTATCAATCTTAAAAATAAAAAGTTAGAGTAATTTACATTTCTGGAATGTGGAAGAACAGTATATGTCCAGTTAATGTGGAATAACAGTATAAGTCCAATTCATCCTATCATTTTAAGCCACTGGAGATTTGATTGCTTTATCTTAGTTTTAATACAGTAACAGAACCTTAAAGAAAATATTAAGCATTTCTTTCTTTCAATTTCTTTTATTTTTTGCCAACGTAAATCACAGAACAAAAACACGGACAATACGGTAAGAACAATGAACAATACATAGGCCTACTTATAGTACAAAAAATAAACATCAGTACAAACAATAAACCGTACATACAATAAACAATACATACAAACAATAAACAACAGTAATAACAGTAAACAATACATATTTACAATACATACATCATCATCATTCCATGCTATAGTTCCATATGCTAGTTTACATATACATCTTCCTTTTTTCTTTTCCTTTAACTTTTATAATACATTTCATAAATAATCACCCCATTCATTCATTTACTAAATAAATAAATACCTATATATTCCTATTATACAACATAAGATAAGGCATACAAGATAAGCTACAACTACTTTTATGATTACTTTTACACAATATACACAATATACCCCACCTTACCCTGCACATGACCTACACATACCAGGCTACTCTTCACATTCTAATGTCCCATAAAATGCTTGGGCCTCCGCTGGCATGTAGGCTAGCATTTTCATAAGGTCACGGTGCTTCTCCTTCTTGACGGGCAGAGGGTCCTCGTAAGCACGAGCATACGTGGTGGAGAACAAGGGAGCTGGAGGTGGTTGATTCTTCCTCTGTTTGATGATCAGCCAGGTCTTCCATCCCTCGTAAAGGCTGTGGCTCCCTTTTGTGTGGACACACCATGGATCAGCAGCTGAAATCATGATTCAACAAGAAATTCAATAAAGATTCTTCCTTCACGCACATATCCCTAACACTGTTAATCTCAGAAAACCAGTTTAGTTTTAGTTTAGTTCTTCGGTTTTTTACCTGTCACTTTCAACCACATCATGGATGTGATTAGGAGGCCAGGTGGACGCTTTAATGTTGCATCAGGAAGCTGCCTGAAGTCCGCACATTTCATCTCAGTTACTTTAAATCAGGGGTGTCCAATCCTGCTCCTGGAGGGCCACTGTCCTGCAGAGTTTAGCTCCAACCCCAATTAAACACACCTGTACAAGCTAATCAAGGACTTATTAGGCACATGAGAAACTTCCAGACAGGTGTTGAGGCAAGTTGGAACTAAACTCTGCAGGACAGTGGCCCTCCAGGACCGACTTTGGACACCCCTGCTTTAAATGGATGCTGCTGCCTGGCTCCACGGATCATCTCGGCAACATCGCTGGGGGTGTGGAGTGTGGACACTTTACGCCTCTTGTCCAGCGTGGCAAATGAACGGTCACAGGGAAGGAAGGAGTGACCAGACACCATGAACTTCTGCTCTATCTGACTGAAGTACCTTCTAGATACGAGCAGGGCCATGAGGTTTAGGACTCGCCAGTTGTTGTTCTGCCCACAGCATCGGTCACTATAGATGATGAGCTTCCGTTCCTTTGCCTGGACTAGGGGAGCGAAAGATGTTTCTGCCCACTTCAAAAGACAGCTTGCCACCTTGATGGAACCTCTGTGAGCGATGCCCTCATGCCAGAGGCACATTGTAGGAGGATCTTCAGTGCCCATCTCCTGGATACAGAGGTTGTAGTTGGCCAGCTGCCGTTGATAGTACACGTTGGAGTGTGTCAGGTTTGGCGTGAACACTACCCCCTGCATGTCGATACAAATGACATGGCAGTCATCATTGGCTTTGGCCCAATCTGTGTCAGCCTGCAACTGGGTGTACGCTTTTTCAGCTTTCCGGTGGTGAAGCTCACTCTCGGCTGCGATCTTCAACCTTTCTCCATCTGTTGTAGCAGCTGTTAATTTTGAGAACAGGGCGTCACATTTCGCACAAGTGTCACTTCTTGGCTGCCCAAAACTGAGGTTCTGCTGCTTGAAGATGTCCCTATAGAGCCAGAACTTTGCAGTGGATGCTGGATTGTTTTCCTTGTACAGGCGGAACATGCGGAGCAGGTTTAAATCAGGGCTCAGGTACTCCCTCTCCACATCTCCCTTCAACCGTGAGTAGTGGTTCGGTTGGCGTGGGAAGCTCAGGATATGCTCTCTTATCCCCTCTCTCACTGCAGGATGAATGCTATGAGGCCTAAAAAATAAACAACACAACTCATGAACACGGGAAATATAATAAACTATGCTGGTCTGTTTTGCAAAATTGCATTGTTTCTTTGACATTAAATTATAGGATTTTGTTTTTCACATACAGTCATTAAAGGGATACTTCAGGATTTATCATTAAGCTTTGTATCAGTAGAAAACCTGTAGTATTTTCGAATTACCGTGCTTTCCTCCCTCATGTCCCCCTGAGACGAGAGATTTATGTATTTTTTGTCTGGAAAAAATCCTGCGATGACGCAAAAATCGTCATTGTTTACATGCACATCTTTTGTTTAAATCTAACTGAATTTATTACGATTTGTGAATCTGAATGTAGTGTTTACATGAACGCTAACCAAGTGATCAGTTGATGTGCATTCTCCTCCGTGAGAGATAGCCTACGAGACCAGTGCGTCTCTGTGTCCCTGTGCATTCTGGGAGTAGTTGTCTTTCATCCCCATAAATCAAAAATTAATTTTCTGACTTTTCTCAGTCTAGAAGGCTCCAAATTAAAAAATAATTTTACATTTCTACTACATAAATGACCCATTTTAAATACACATTAATCTTTCCTGAGGTGAAGTTTTTTTGTTTTTTGTTTTACTTACCTGTTCTTATGTTTTCCTCTGAAGTCCTCTAATGGAGACCTGACTTTAGCTACCTGCTCTGTTCCCTCAGACTGACTGCCTAACTTTTCTTGAATAACCTTTTCAAATATATGTAACTTTAAATAAATATGTTATGGACAATGTATCTAATTAAAATCATGCATGTAATGAAAAGTTAAACGGAAAACGCTAGGCTATAGAAAACTTGCCTGTAGGCGACTGTTGGTCAGTTGAAAGACGGACATAAATGTAAGCTTACAAACAGCAAGTCTTTGGCCTCCTTGTTGCACATTGTACTTGAAGGTGTACTTCCTCTTAGTATTCTCAGTGTCAGGCCCACGTGGTCGTCTGCGACTCACCTTGTGCTAGAAGTAAAAAGAAAAAAAAATACATTTACCATAGCGTAGCAGGCTAGCCGTCGTACGCTGTCAAGTTAAGGTCATGTGAGTAGGCTTTGGTTAGGAGAATGAATAAGCCATGTGTGTGCCTTTTAGGGCATCAAAGCGCTGTGGTCTTTAATGCACTTGGTGGCCTACTTGATGCTGGTCATCCTTCATCCATCCTCACAAAATTTAACATTTACAGTGATCAAGCACATGTGCAGTCTTAGTGAATTGAAGGCATACAGTAGTATTCAATTCACTGGTTATTTCATGGGCCTACATTGTAATGCATTGCATACTGTTGACATGATATGGTCATGAATTGCTTAAGTTAGCCTACCTGCTCCAAACCAGAGAGAATGATAGCCTGCTGCCTCTCATAAGAGACAGCATAAAACTCTGTGAAGAGCTGGAGTTTTCTTTCATCTGTTAGGCTTGAACACTGCCTGGGACACGTCTCCTTGCACACCTTGCCCTTAACAGAAACAAAGTCACATTAGCGTTTTTTTTTTTTTTTTTAGCTATAAAAACTAGAGCTATTAGCAGCTATTAAGGTTACTTGCTAGAATATCAGCTTACACAATCAATGCATTTTTTTTTTATTATTACCTTTTTTTAATTTATTTTTATTATTTATTAAATAACAAGTAACAAACATAACATAGCATACAATATTACAAAACAACGTGTTGCATTAAATGGTAACGGGATACAAAAATTATATCAAAATATTTTAAACACGTCAATGACTTTTTATTTTATTTTTTTTACCAATTTCAGTGAAGACATAAAGCAATCAAATTCTACTCTAAACATCTTAAAGATTGGGGATGAATTTACATAATAATATTTACATATTATGTGTGTTTATGTATACAATTCTGCCAGCAGTAACGTTACGTATAACACAATCTATGAATGACGCAGCTGAGCTGGTGTTAGAGACGCACCTAAAGCGTTTCGATTCATTTCTCCGTGGTTATAAGGAGTACAGACATGTTTAAAACGTCCCCTGAATCCTAATTTTCTCAGCTTTCATTTCGACCCATTCATGAAATGATCCTTTAACCAGAGTGAGCTATATGAACTGTAGTAGACAGAGCCTACACGCCCCTCTGACTGTAAACGCTAACTTTAGGTAGATACTTTGTATACGGGTTTTCACTCACCTCTTTTGGTGGACTTTTTCCTTGTTTTTGCTCTCCTCTCCGGTTCACATAGGGTTTCCCAGCATTCCTCAAATACTTCCTTGCTCTGTCCTTCCATTCATTCACGTTCGCTCTCCTTTTTTGCCGAGGTTTTGCCTATTAATGTCCGCAGCGGACATGAAAGCAACCGGCGTCTCCATTTTTCGTTAGTGGACATAAACGGTTTTTCCCCGTGAGACTATTTTAAATTTTAAAATACAGAGTTTTGGTCGCGCGAACACCCCCCAGAGTGATTCTGTATACAAAGTGGCACACATACATTCAAGTCACATGGTTATCTCAATTTTTGTTTTTTTGGACTAATACGGTTTTTCGTCGCATGAACACAAATGTGGAACTTCCCTAATTGTATTGGCGCTCTCGATGGGAAGCATGTAAAGATTGAGGCCCCCGCAAACACGTTCCCTTTTTTTTAATTAGAAAGGCACCTTTTCCATTGTCCTCCTCGCATTAGTAGATGCTGATTACCGTTTCCTGGCCATCGATGGGGGGAGCTATGGTGGGAACAGCGATGGAGGCATTTTTGCAAATTCTGCGCTGGGAAGGGCCCTCCAGCGTGGGACCATGAATGTTCCACCCCCACTGGAGCTCCCATCTGCACCTGAATTGGGGAAGGTCAACCACATTATCGTAGCAGACGAGGCCTTTCCCATGAAGCCATATCTGCTCCGACCCTACGGTGGAAAGCACCTTGAAGAAGACAAGCGCATCTTCAACCTCCGGCTATCAAGAGCACGTCGCATCTCAGAAAATGCGTTTGGCATTCTGACCCAAAGATTCAGGGTTTACAAAAGGCCAATGGAGGTGTCAGTGACCTGGCAGACTGCATCGTCAAGGCAACCTGCATCTTATGCAACTACCTGCGCCATGAAGTAGTGGGACAAGCCGACCAGGGTGACAGCTTTGACTTTGACGATGGTGGTAACACGTCTCTACATGAGTTCCAGAGGCCAAGGGGCAACCGTGCATCTGAAGAGGCTCTTCACATTAGAGACACATTCAGACAATATTTTGTCTCACCTGCTGGCGAGGTACCATGACAGTATGACCGTGTGCGGCGTGGACTCACAGTCAGTCACACTGCTTAATGGCAGAGGTAGCTCAGCCCTGAGGTAACCCAGGTGAAAAAAAGTAAATTTCTATAATGTACTTAAAGTGCTCTATTTTCGTGCACTATTTTGTACTTAATATACTAAAAATTCTTCTTTAGTACTTCTTAAGAACATCTAAGTGTACTCATCTGTGCTATCTTGAGACAGCATGAAATATAAACTAAAATGTGCTTTAAATATACTATCTCTGTATTTAGAAAATGTATTTAGTTACCACTTGTAGTACACTATGGCTTCACATGTACTATAAGTAGTATCTAAATAAATTTTCTAAATACAGAGATAGTATATTAAAAGCACATTTTAGTTCATATTTCATGCTGTCTCAAAATAGCACAGTTGAGTACACTTATATGTTCTTAAGATTATCTTAAGAAGTACTAAGAATTTTTTGTATATTAAGTACAAAATTAGTGCACGAAAATAGAGCACTTTAAGTACATTATACTTTTTTTCACCTGGGGACTGAGGCCCTGAGCATGCAACAATTTGGAATACCAATTGAACTCTGTCTCTATACCTTCAACATACTGCCAACCCTGTTCACATATATACATACATATACATATACATATACATATACATATACGCACACACACATTTTTGTATTATTGGACTTTTTGTAGTTGTTAGTATTCACATATTATAAAGAAAAACAGCAAAAGACCAATGAATGACTTATTTCTTGTTTATTCTGCATCCAAAATAACTTGCTGCCCAAAATAACCTAAATTCAAGTAAACAGTTAAAAAATTATTATGCATAAATAATAAAAAAAGAATAGTTAGAGGTATTTTAAATTCATTAATATTAAAAACGTGATGCTCAGAAGAGCAGAACCTGAATAAATGTAAACAATTAAAGTTTTTCTGCATATCAAAAATAAACAATGTAACATTAACCCCTTAATCCCTAGTTAAACAGGAATAATGTATTAGTAACATTAATTACCTTAAAACTGTTAAAAAATAAAAAATTGCTGTGAAATGATTATTTAAACATAGTAATGTAAATCACAGAGAATGGTAGGTTGGATCCTGGGCAAACTGAAGAGAGAAAGGCAGAAACCTCATCATTTTGAAGCTCCTCCAAGACCTGAAGCTGCTGTTGCTCTGCCTGTCTCTCTGCCTCTCTCTCTTTCTCTCTTTTTTCATCCCTTGCTTCTTTCCATTGACAGTACCTCGCTAAACCATCATCACTCTCTGCCTGCGTCCTCTTTCTTTTGGCACCGTGGCTACATGGAGTTATATACCTCGCTCTCTGTTTCCGTTACTACACTTTCACGCTCTGTCTGTGTTCCATTCTCTTCCCCCTCCTCCTCTTCCTCCTCATCATTATCAATCAGGATATTACCATCTGACCTGTTGGAAGTAGGCTATCTGAGTTATGAAATGATTGCACTCTGCACTACATTGCACTCTGCAAGCATAATCTTTCTGTGGTGCATTTCTGGATAGCTAACATTACCTTCTCCTTGCCAAATAATTTGTTAAAAAGGACATTGCATCCATAGGGACCCATTTTTTCCTTTTGCTGGCCCCCTGTCCGCTTCTGCCCTGTTCCTCTTTTTTTTGACGGACGTACGTGTCCCTCAGGTTGCGCCACATTTTCTTCACTGCTTCAACTAACATCATACAAAACAAGGGAAATTATTACATGCAAACAGTCATTTAGGTGACCAGAGTTGCTTGCACCTCTTTGGGTTATTTTGGAATTCCGCCTGGAATTGGACATACACAAATCTGATGTCTCTCCTCACCCACATACAGTGAAGTAAATGCAAAATATTGGTGTCGTTTTAAAGGAAAACCCTTTAAAAAAACAAAATAAAGTGTCAAATGTAATGAAAAGTATTATATGTGATCAAAATATAAAAAATAACCACAAAAACTAGGCGCTTGTATGTTTTTTTTCTCTATGAATCCTCTCTTTGAAAGTGTATAACTCTGGACTTGTGTGACACTGCTACCTATTGTAAGTTGCATTTGATTACACTAGATATCAGAAAACACAGGAAAAAAAGAATTAATTGTCTAACATTTTGCTTTCAAAAGTTAAATCTATGAAACCAAAGGAAGGCAAAGTGGATTTTTAGTGTCTTTTTGGAGTCTCCAAAGTACCGGCTGCAAAAACAAACTTTTTTTACACCAAAAATCCCACTTTTACTACTTACTAAAAGCACTTCCCAAACATGTTTCATTTTCTTTTTCCTCAAATAGGCACATTTAATGAATGAATGACATTAGCAACAAGATACTTGAGCGTTTTGTACACCCTGTATTTTGAAATCAATACCTACCATCCTTTCCAAGCTTCTTTGCTATCGTCAGCCACAATCTCTCTTTGTATTCTGTATCTTTATAATCTGCACTTTGCTTTTCATACAGTGCTTTGTGCTGCGAGACTAAAAATATTAGTTAATCAGACGGCATTTTCGCTTTGACGTTCGCTTACGGTGGCTCTGAGTTGTCAAAACGTCTCTCAAAATGCGTTTTTACGGATGCGGAAAACGCAGAAATCCTGTAGCTCTTGCCGGCGGTGTGAACACACAGTTACATCACTAAGTGCAATGCAAAGTGTCGGATGCAGAAGTGTAAAGCACGCCGCCAATGGACTGGTGCAGAGGAGCAGTGACAGTGAAGGACGAGAGAGGACCAGGCCTGGATTTTACGTTGTGTTTTGTTTGTTTTATTATGTGTTCTGTATCTGTTTTTACTTTCATTTTGTGTTTAGTTTTGATCAAGGTATTTGAATTTTCTCTGGTTCCCGCCTCCTTCTTCCTTCATACAAACCTCATTACATTGGCCTGGTCCTCTCTCTTGTCTTTCTCTGTGGTCACTCCTCCTTTTATGCTTCGTAGCTCCTCCATGAGAGACACGAGACTGGTGCAACGCGCAGCTAGCACTCATTATCAATCACGCCACCAGCCTTGTGCCGTTCCCTTGGCCCTCACCCTCGTTGCTTGCCACATTCATGCTCCAAACTTTGTGGGAACAGTTTGGAGATGGCCCCTTCCTGTTCTAACATGACCATGTTCTAAAGCGAGGTCCATAAGGGCATGGATGAGCGAGTTTGGTGTGGAGGAACTTGACTGGCCTGCACAGAGTCCTGACCTCAACACGATAGAACACCTTTGGAATGAATTAGAGCAGAGACTGTGAGCCAGGCCTTCTCGTCCAACATCAGCGCCTGACCTCACAAATGTGCTTCTAGAAGAATGGTCAAAAATTCCCATAAACACACTCCTAAACCTTGTGGAAAGCCTTCCCTGAAGAGTTGAAGCTTCTATAGCTGCAAACCTGAGCTGCCAACTCCATATGAAACCATACGGATTAAGAATGGGATGCCATGTTCATGTGTATGTGAAGGCAGGCATCCCAACACTTGTGGCAATACCCACATAGCAACATTGTGTCGGCCCAGATTTGGCCCACATGCTGCGTGGAATGACGGCCCTTGAGTGGACCACTCCTGTTTTCCAGATCTGGGCCACAAGCAGGCCAGGGCAATGTCACATGTCAGCCAAGAGCAAAGAAATAAACCAGAACTGGACCTTATCTGAGCCATAAAATCTCTGTATATTAGATATGGAGTCAGCTCAGCCTTAATAAACCTGTTAACAAGCAGAATCACTGAAGAGAGAAGAGAACAGAAAAAGAGACGAGCAGAAAGACAAGAACTACAACTGACTTCAGCCACAGCCTTAGATGAAATCAACTAAAGATAAAAGAAGACACTTTAAATCTCTAAAGATCTCAGCAGAGGAGGATTAAACAACTCCACAAACAGCATTACCAGCTTCACACATTACTAACCAGACTGACTTTATTTCTGTTATACGACTACAGAAGCTCTTATTGAGAATTAACAGAAGTTTAACTCAGTGTTTCCATTAGTTGGGCTCTTTACTCTTATTAAGTGTCTTCCTCTTTTGGCTTCTGCGAATGTGTGTTGGTAAAACACATTTGAAATAGCAAAGGAAGCTAAAGAGAAGTGACATCCGGTGATTATGATTACCTGGTGATGGTTTTATAATGAAATGTTATATATGATATTGCCTGGTGTTATTTGAGTATAACAAGTGTGTTGTGTTAATATAATACATTTGCACTACAAACCCTGTGTACAGAAGCGTGAGATCCTGCAGTATTATAATAATCAGTTATTAGATTTTAACAAAGCACAAAAAGTTAATCTGATGTCAATCAGATACACACAGATATCAAGAATCTGTGTATGAATCTCATCAATGGTGACAAACAAAATAATAGGAAAATTCAGCTGCATAATATATTTATGCTGCAATGCATGCTGGGAGTTCTGTACTATGCTGGTAACCAGCATGCATTGCAACATGGCATTTTTGATTGTCACCATTGTTGAGAATCATGTGCTGATTGTTGATGTCTGTGTGTGTCTACCTGTCATCATAGGTTACATGTTTATTCTTCTTCATGTTTGTTAAACATGCTGATTTTCCAAAGCTGATGCTTCAGTAACATGGGGTTTGTAATGAAAATGCATTAATAAGACAATTGTTAGAACCAAATGACATCATTGATTTCCTGACGATTTTAAACCATCACCATATTCACCTGATGTCACTTCTCTTTAACTTCCTTTGCTACTTCAAATGTGTTTTACCAACACACATTCGCAGAAGCCAAAAGAGGAAGACACTTAATAAGAGTAAAGAGCCCAACTAATGGAAACACTGATCACTGTCATGATGACTTCAGATGAAACACATTAGAGTTAAACTTCTGTTAATTCTCAATAAGAGCTTCTGTAGTCGTATAACAGAAATAAAGTCAGTCTGGTTAGTAATGTGTGAAGCTGGTAATGCTGTTTGTGGAGTTGTTTAATCCTCCTCTGCTGAGATTTTTAGAGATTTAATGTCTTCTTTTATCATCAGTTGATTTTATCTAAGGCTGTGGCTTAAGTCAGTTGTAGTTCTTGTCTTTCTGCTCGTCTCTTTTTCTGTTCTCTTCTCTCCTTCAGTGATTCTGCTTGTTAACAGGTTTATTAAGGCTGAGATGACTCCACATTTAATCTACAAAGCTTTTGTGGCTCAGATAAGGTCCAGTTCTGGTTGATGTCTGATTTCTTTGCTCTTGGCTGACATGTGGCATTGCTCTGTCCTGCTTGTGGCCCAGATCTGACAAACAGGAGTGGTCCACTCAAGGGCCGTCATTCCATGTAGCATGTGGGCCAGATCAGTATGCCACAAGTGCCAGATGTGGGCCAGATCTGGGCCGACACAATGTTGCTATCTGGGATATAGTGTCCTTGCACAATTCTATGTTATGACCTTAAAACACTTTTACCATTGTGCATGATTTTTAAACTAATACATTTTCATGTTTGCATCGCAGAACCAGCTCCATATGGCTTGTATGGTTGCTCACCTGGTACAGCATTCAGATGTGGAGAGCTTGAGTCCCATGATACACAAATCACACTAATTGAAAGACTTGTAGACAGCAAATGCTTTTTTATCTCACATTTGACTTTGTAAATATTTTCTGTAAGGTCTAGGGTCAGATTTATCGTAGATAGTACGTTAGATCATTATTCCTTTTAGTGCCACTCCCCAGACATTTCATTGCCAGATTCACTTTCATCTGTTTTGGATAAACCTAGAAGTGCTTAGTCCCACTTACTGGACATGCTGTGAAAAGTGCAAGAGGCAACGCAAGCCTGGGTTTTTTCCCAAGCCTGGGTTGATATATGTGTGATATATATAATACACTGTAAATTAATCTCACAGTGGAATGCAAATTGATTTTAACAGCATTCTGATTAATTCACTATGTCATCTCAGGTACCTGAAGATTGTTCGGCCATTGGAGACTCATGCTCTGCAGACGGTTCGTACCGTTCGCCACATTTCTGCAGCTACTTGGCTCTTGTTGTTAGCCATGTCTTCAATCTACTTGATCCTCTTTCTCCTGACCTCCTGGAGTCAAAAGCTTGGTGATTTTACTTGTGAATCCCAGCAAAGTCTCCAGCTCAGTGTGGCCTATAAAATCTTCCACTGTGTATCCGTTGTAATCTTCATGTTTGTGCTCATGTCTCTGGTTTTTCTATATTGGAAGACTCTGCAAAAGATCCGACAAGCTCAGTTGTCCACACAGACCACATCTAGCAGCCATAAGTTTAACAAGTCTAAACGCAACATGCTATTTCTAATAGTAGTTTTCTGCATGTGCTTTGTGCCCTATCATCTGGTGAGACTGCCTTATGTGTTCAGCAGTGATTGTAAAACAGCTCAAGCATTAAACATCCTAAAGGAGCTGACTATCTTGATGGCAGTGCTAAATGTCTGTTTCGATCCTGTTATATACTTCATTTTCTGCAAGGCCTTTAGAGCCCAGCTCAGGAAGAAGAAAGATTTGCAAACATCCAATGAAGATCAAACATGAAATATCTGCTGAAATATACTAAAATATAGGTAATTCAAACATTTAATTTATACTTTATGAAATGTTTTGTCAGAATGAACATGAGATGAAGACTATTCATGATAGTTTTTTATAATAAGTGTTTTAATTATGTATGGTATGGGTCATCCCTCTAAGTGTATTTCGGCATGTTGACCTGAAAAGAATCCTCACACTCATGGCTGCCGCCTTTGTAGATATACTAGTAGCAAGTGATGTTCTGAGATGAGGAGGCCTCACTGACTAACTGATTGCTCAATACAAAAATCCTCACAAATCATGTTTACAAGTCATTTCAAGGTTGAATGTGACGTGACATAAAGCGGAGGTATCAAGTGGGTGAGATGTTTACTGAGTTTTCCCATTAACATTTATATATAATCTTTCAGACCGATTTGCAAATGTGGAACACGCATGAAAACGAGAGATGGGTTGGGTTTTATGATCCGTTCAAGACATGTCAGAAAAACCAAGGGGCGCCTCCCAACAGAAGGTCCTTCTAAAGCAGGGGTCTCAAACTCACCTTACCTAGGGGACGCTGGAGGTAGACTCTGTGTCAGACGGCATCAAGCATTCCACAAAAAAGTGTTTCAAGTATTCCAAAAAAAAAGGAGCACAACTGATCCAATCTTCTCAATCTTTATTATTAACAGTTCTCAAACATGAATGTTTCTTCTGAACATGAACTGTTTCTCTGAATTTGAACTTTCCTTCTGAACATGAATGGTTCTTCAGAACATAGGCTTCTCTTGCCTACTCTATTTTTTTAAATATAGCCTAAATAAATTAAATCATTATGTAAAAATGATTTTTAATTTATTTTAAAATAGACTAATTCAAAGCAAGTCCGTAAACCGGTCAAACAGAACAGTGATGAAATTCTAGGTCTAATTCCAGAAATAATATTTTGCAAATATAATTTGCATTAATTTGTGTTCAATATATTATTAGTCCCGAGATTCTTCGCATTAGTGAATAAATACATAGATCTGCTGTTGACATAAAAATTTCCTAGTGGTCTGGTGGTACAATGTTTGTATACCTTGTCAAAGGTTCCAGGTTCTAATCCGCTCTCATATAGGCTGCGTCCAAAATCGCGTACTATGTGAGTAGGTACTACATTTGAATTTGAACGAACTTCGCGACCGTTAAAAAAGTATGTTCTATGTAGTATGAATGTAATCCGGACACACTACAACCGCCATGTTGTCATGATCATGTGACCTACCAGCGTCAGTTGCGTCCCATCACCTCCATTCATAAATTGTCTCCCGTGGCCTCATTGGATAGTAAAGTGTCCATCGTATGCGCACTTCAGAAACTTGCCGGAAGTAGTAGGTCATCCGGGTACTTTTCGCCTACTGTTTTTCGAATACTATGAATTCGGACATACTACTCTGTTTGCGTACTGTTTTTCACATACTATATAGTAGAGAAGTATTTGATTTTGGACGCAGCCATAGATTTTTTTTTCTTCTTCATTAAAATCAAAGATGTTCATCAATGATTGTATATTAAGAGCAGGGACACGTTTGTGTGCATTTTGTTTTGTGATTTCACCAGAAAGAATAGAGTCTCTCTCCACTTCAGCATTAAGCAATAGATTGACATGCTCGTCTGTGTGTGAAGACTGTGCACAAGCCAAAAGAGAAAGTAAACCCCGCCTACTTTGATTTGATTGGCCATCTCAATCATTTTGACATTGACGAGTGCTGTTAGACCACATTCGTTTTGACGATCTGATCAGCCTCACATTCTGTTCCTGTCGATCACGCTGTGTCAACCAATTATACTGCATGAGGGAGGGCCGAGCCAACTCACACACACACACACACACACAAAAAGTGAGGCAGCTTGCATTTCTGAAAATAAAAGCATGGCAAGCACGGCACATGCAACGACTCAGCAAAAAGGTGCTTTTCAGAACAACACGCGGGCCGCACAAACACTAAACTTCAACTGTCAAGTAGGGGGCCACAAAATATCATCCCGTGAGTTTGAGACCCATGCATGTTCTTAAGGTATGTGGCTATCAGAAATAGCATCCACATAAACCTTTAAAGTAGCTGAAGGACGTTCTTAAAGAAACTCCAGCACTGGGCAGTTAACTGGGTTTACATGATGTCCCTCACACCATAATAAAAACAGCTGCCATTTCAGGGCATACAACTTCCTCTAGAATTCAGAATTTTCTCAGCAACCTCAGCCTAAAGACCAGAATCAATGAGCTGGTTCCCCTCTGGGTCCATATCCAAAGTTTCCAGATCTCTGGCTGGAGAAGAAATATTGTCCCCTAAACTTGAGCTAGAAGATCTCTCTGGACTGGGATCTCCCAGGCACTCGGTCTACAATCCAAACGTGGGCAAGCCAGAGCGGAGCCACTAGAAGGAGGTGAACTTGGCTCTGGCAAACCCCTGTAAGAACTCCCGGGAGCAGAGCTTTCCAAGGAAAGGTGTACAGATAAAGCCTTGCCACGTCTGCACCATGACTTCCCACCTCAGGGAGGTGGAGGTGTGAAGGCAAATCAGAGGGGACAGACTTCTCAGAGGTGAACAAGTCCACTTCTGCTCTGCCATACCTCTGCCATATGGACTCCATCACTTGAAGATGTAATTGCTATTCTCTCAGGATATCCTTTACAGGATATCTGCTCCCACATTCTTTCACCTGGAATGTAAATTGCCCTTAGAGAAAGCAGTCTTCTGCCTAGAGCAGGATCTGCTGTGACTGCCTGAAAAGGGGGTGTGAATATACCCTGTTGATTGATGTAAGAGACTACCCTAGTGCTGTCCATGGGGACCAACACATGGTTGTCCCGTAGCTGTAGGAGGAAGTGTTTCAGTGCTATAGAAAGGTGAGGGTAGCCCAAAGGCCATGGGTGGTCAGTGTAGCGTCTGGAGTGTCTCTCAACTAGGATCAAAGTGATCAGAGATGCTTTCCTCCAAACAGCTCTGCATATAAATTAAATTTCCAACCAGGCTGGGACAAATGGCGCCTCCGACTGTTTAACGACCAGTTCGAGTGTGAACAGAAGAGACTTGATGGCCCTTTTTGACCTTCAATCAGATTCTAATCAGCCAGGACAGTTCCCTCACCCTTCAGTCTGGGACGGCCGGGGGGTCGTGTGACTCTAATACACACATACACACACACACACACACACACACACACACACACACACACACACACACACACACACACACACAAAAGCATTCCCCTCTATTTAGCCTTTAATTAAGCTATCCCAGAAATTACATATATGAGGATTTCTTAAGTGTATGCATGCTCCCTATATTTCTTATGCTTACGTGATGTAAGAACTGTCTTAAACGCTCCAAATTGCTCTGTATAGAAGATGCACTGCCTTCATGTCTGTAAACCAAGGCATGTTTGATGTCTAAATGTTCCTTTTTCTGTGTCTTAGTCAATGGTACAAAGTATATGATTATGAGATGTACCGCTAATATGTGAGTCCTTTTGGGAGTGAAACTTTACTAGTTCTGGCTTCCAGCAACAACATTCCATTGAGTAATAAAGTCCGAACAAAGAAACTTTCTCCCGCCTGAAATTCACACCAACGATTGGTCGCCGCAGGGAAAATGGGCGTAGTTTAATGGATTTCAAAAGACAGTAACACTAGCATATCGGGGCTCAGTCAACCTGCAAGGACCCGGACGAGACAAATTTCCTTTTCCTCCCATCTCATCAGCGCGGCTCGCGGGCTTCGACCTGCGAGCCGGCGTGGTCCAGCCAAGCTGATCTTTCCTTGAAGATCGACGCGCTCCGCGACGCAGTCAGCGGCGCGTTTCACCAGACCGAGGAACTTAGCCGGACAAGATGAACTTTCTCTTTCAAGACGCGCCCTTCCCAAACACCTTTAAAAGTCCCGCGGACCAACGAAGCTCTGGAAGAACCAAACAGAGAGAGCGCGTCAGCGCACGGAAACTCTGAGAAACGCTAACGCACGCATCTTGCTTAACACAACACCAAGAAACCATGCAAGTATCAATTCTATCGAAATTTAGATGCGTTGTAAGATTGTACCCCTGTTTAAGGTGATATATTTCTTGCTGGCTCCAATGGTTATGTCTGGGAAAGTGTCGGATCGGACACGATCCTACCCTGCTTCCTTTCCCTTCTCCTCTGTCCTTCCTCTATTTCTATCCTTTCCATCCTCCTCTTTACTTTCCACTATTCTGTAAATACATGTATTCTTTATTTAGTCATATGTAATCGTAGTATTAGTCTTTATTAAAACCATGATATCCACGTTTTGATTGTCATTGTTTTGCTCACAGAACACGAGTCCCTTTAATGTCAGATCTAAGCTACGAGCTCTTATAAGCATCGTTGAATGCTTTAATTAATACCATAACTCGGAAAGTTTGTCCTTTGTGGCCAGAGGGATAAACTTCCCGAAAATTGGGTAGGAAGAATAGACCTAGTGAGTGGATAAAGAATTACAGCTCGTTCTTTAAACGGAACGGAGAGGAATTTTGAATCAGCTCCATAGAGGTTATTCTGTGATTATTTAATATAGATATATCTGTAGTTAATTACAATAAATTGTTGTTAACTATATATATATATTATATATTGCATAAATACCGAGGTTAGGTATTCCCATTTTGGGTGATTTTGGAGATTTGTGATTAGATTATAACCCGTTATGATTAATCATAAATCCCTAAATATTAATACCCCAAATTCCCTATTGAGCTAATTTTTAATTTAAATATATATGTAACCCTAAGACCCTACATCAGCCATCGAGAACCGATCTCTGTACTTCTAGACCTGAAAGCTCCTGGTCTACCTTGATGTCTCGGATCAAATCTACACGGGACAGATGTGCCTGCATCGTCATGTCAAAACCCATTCTAATGAATATATACGATCGGTCATTTAAAAAAAAAAAAAAAATTAAATTCCTTTTTAACCTAAATTGCTCATCTTTCGCTGATCTGCGGTGTGCCACAGATTACGTAGTCACGTCGGAAAGGCCGTGCTAGACGCAGGTAGAAGTACCGCCCCCATGTTTACAAAACGCTCGTGCGAGGACTAATACAAATGTCCTTTAGCAAATAAAAGGGGGCAGATCCAGGATTGGTCGTAACCCACTAGTTTTCTAGGGCACAATGAAGTAGGGGCTGAGGAAGCCAGACTTCATTTCGGCTGTAGGGACAGGCCCCCAATGCCTTTTCGCTCCAGAGGTGCATGAGGAGATCACGCGGTCCTGGAAGTCCCCGTGCTTCCCGTGACCATTCGGTGGCCTCCTCCGCCTTCTCTGCTCTCGATGGGGCCGCGGCCAAGGGTACACTGGGGTCCCCCCACTGTTGAACACTCTGTTGCGCACTACGGTGTCCTCGGAGGGCTTCAACATGGCATGGCTATCCTAAGCGCCCTCCAAAAGCCTGTGGGCTCGTCTGCTTCGGTGGCGAGGTCCTGCAGAGCTACGGGGCAGGCCGCCGCTCCTTTGCACATGCACGAGGGTAGAGCTGACCCAGGGCTCTTCAATGAGCTCCCTGGGTCGGGCGATGTCCACAGCTGTGGTCAGGGAGAAACACCTGGCCTTACCTGGTGATGTGGGGGAGGTTGAGCGAGCCCGCCTCCTCAACTCGCCCATATCCCAGGCTGGCCTCTTCGGCGACGCGGCCGAGAACTGCGCCCAACAGTTCTCGGCCACACAGAAGCAGACTGAGGCTGACCAGCCGCCGACTCAGTCGCCTCAGCCCGCTCACCGCCGAGGGCGCCCTCCTGCCTGGCCCCAGCAGCAGCCTTCACCTGGGCCGCGCCGTGGAGGTGGTTGCAGGATGACGCCCAGTCCGCTCCGCAGCCTGACTAAAGCCAGGCTGGATGTGGACAACTCAGAGATGGGTTCCAGTTCTTTCCAGGGGATGGTAGCATGGCCTCTCCTTCCCCCGGTGGAGGGCAGGAGGGAAAATCCTTCCGCTGCTGGCCCCCGGGCTAGCAGCGCTAGGAAAGAACTCATGACCGGTGATGGCAGTGTGCGCCGCTCCCGGGCCGCACCGCTCTCATCCTTCTCTCTCGCCAGCCTCCTCTCAGAGCAGACCCCAGTGGAACGTGCGTCCTTCCCTGGTCTCCTGTCAGGACGCAGCTGCTGACTGTGCCCCCACACCGGGACGCTACGCCTCCACGTCTGGGCCAGTCACGCTGCCTCGCTGCCCCACCCGGGGTACGTCTGTGGTCTGAGTGACCCCGCTGGTGCAGTTCCTGGGAGCCTGGCTACAGCTTGGGTCGCGAAGGCCATCAAGCTCGGCTACGCGATTCAGTTCGCGCAGGCTCCTCCCCGCTTCCGGGGAGTCCGCTTTAGTCATGCGTGCGGAGGTTGCACCCCTACTGGCGAAGGGTGCGATCGAGCCTGTCCCTCCAGCCGAAATGAAGTCCGGCTTCTACAGCCCTTACTTCATTGTACCCTAGAAAACAGGTGGGTTATGGCCAATCCTGGATCTGCCCATCCTGAACTGATCCCTTCACAGGCTTCCGTTCAGGATGTTGACAGCGAAATGCCTTTTTGAATGCGTTCGTCCAGCAGATTGGTTGCAGCGAAGGACGCCTACTTCCATGTCTCCATCCTACCTCGACACAGACCGTTCCTATGGTTTGCTTTCGAGGGGCGGGCATATCAGTACGCGGTCCTCCCATTCGGGCTAGCTCTGTCCCCTTGCGACTTAACAAAGTTTGTCGAGGCAGCCCTTGCGGCACTCAGGCAGCACGGGGTTCACATCCTGAACTACCTCGACGACAGGCTCATACTGAGTCACTCTCGAGAGCAGGTGTGCAAACACAGAGATCTAGTGCTCCAGCACTTAGCCCGTCTGGGCCTTCGGGTCAACTGGGAGAAGAGCAAACTCTGCCCCGTGCAGAGGATCTCTTTTCTCTGGATTGATTTCGACTCGGTCGCCATGTGCGCGCTCGATGTGTGCACTGCTGGCTGTACGGTTTGCCCTGCACCGCTTCCAAGCACTGCTGAAGGGTCAACATGTACTAGTCTGGTCAGACAAGTACATCTTGGCCACGGCCACTGTAGTGTACATCAACCACAAGGGTGATCTACACTTCCACCGTATGTCTCAACTCGCCCACCATCTCGTCCTATGGAGTCAGAAACATCTGAGGTCCCTTCATGCTGTCCATATCCCGGGAGAACTGAACCGTGTAGCCGACGAGTTCTCACAGTCTCAGCCACTTCCTGGAGAATGGAGACTCCATCCCCAGTCAGTCCAGCTGATTGGGAACAGTTCGGCGACGCACAGGTACATCTGTTTGCCTCCCATGACTCTTCCAACTGAAGCCTGTCCTATTCCCTGACCGAGGGCATGCTCAGCACGGATGCACTGGCACACAGCTGGCCACGGGGCCTACACAAGTATGCGTTTCCCTCAGTGAGCCTTCTCGCACACGTTCTGTGCAAGATCAGGGAGGACAAGGAGCAGGTCATTTTGGTCTCCCCGTACTTGCACGGCCGGACCTGGTTTTTAGGACTCCTACTCCTTGAGACAGCCCCTCCCTGGCCGATTCCTCTGAGGAAGGACCTTCTCTCTCAGAGACGGGGCAACCTTTGGCACCCGCGTCCCGATCTTTGGAACCTCCATGTGTGGCTCCTGGATGGGACGCGGCAGTTTTGAGTTCCCTACCACCTCCGGTGGTGGCTACCATCACTTCCGCTAGGGCAGAGTCTACTCGACATGCCTATGCGTTGAATTGGAACTTCTTCGTCACCTGGTGTTCTTCTCGCCAAGAAGACCCTTGGAAATGCCTGATCAGGTCTGTGCTCTCATTCCTCCAGGAAGGGTTGGATCGAAGGCTGTCTCCTTCCACCCTCAAGGTTTACGTGGCCCCTATATCACCCTACCACGACCTCTTGGAGAACAAACAGGTAAGTCAGCACGACCTGATCATCAGGTTCCTGAGGGGAGCCAAGAGACTATATCCTCCTCGCTCTTCCCCCGTACCCTCTTGGGACCTCACAGTAGTTTAAGATGTTCTGCAGAGGGCTCCCTTTGAGCCTTGCAGTCAGTAGATCTTAAGTTCCTGTCTATGAAGAAATCGCTGCTGACCGCTTTGGCCTCCATCAAGAGGGTAGGGGACCTGCAGGCATTTTCGGTTGACGAAGCGTACCTGGAGTTCGGGCCAGGTAACGCTCAAATGATCCTGAGACCCCGGCCTGGATATGTGCCCAAGTTTCCCACCACTCTGTTCGAAGACCAGGTGGTGAGCCTGCAATCACTGCCTTGGAGGAGGCAGACCCAGCCTTGGCACTGCTCTGTTCAGTACGCGCTCTCCACGCTTACATAGACAGGACGCAGTGTTTCAGGACCTCAGACCAGCTCTTTGTCTGTTATGGTGGGAAGCTGAAGGGAAAGACTTTATTAAAACAGAGGTTGTCTCACTGGATAGTGGACGCCATTGTTTTGGCTTACCAGATGCTGGGGCATCCATGCCCCCTTGGGGTTAGGGCTCACTACATTTACATTTACATTTAGTCATTTGGCAGACACTTTTATCCAAAGCGACTTACAAATGAGGGCAATGGAAGCAGCTAGAGCAGTCAAAGGGCAACAATATCAGCAATATGCAAGTGCTGTAACAAGTCTCAGTTAGTCTAGCACAGAACAGAATATTTTTATTTTTATTTTTTTTAAATAAATTAGACAGACAGACAATGAATAGAATGATAAGTGCTATTCTCGATCGGTCAGGTGTTGCTGGAAAAGATGTGTCTTTAGACGTTTTTTGAAAATGGCTACAGACTCGGCCGCACGAATTGAGATAGGCAGGTCATTCCACCAGGTGGGAACGGTCCAGGAAAAGGTCTGTGACAGCGATTTCATGCCTCTCTGATATGGCACCACAAGGCGTCGTTCACTGGCAGAACGCAAGTTCCTGGAGGGTGTGTAAGTCTGAACGAGCGAGTTTAGGTATATTGGTGCAGAGCCAGTGGATGTTTTGAAGGCGAGCACCAGTGTCTTGAATTTAATGCGAGCGGCTCCACCCAGGGTGTTGCCTGCTCTTGGGCTTTAGCGCATGGTGCTTCGCTAACAGACATCTGCAGAGCTGCAGGCTGGGTGACATTCGCAAGATTCTACAATCTCCGAGTGGAGCCTGTGTCCGACTATGTACTCACCTCCACTAGTGGCCGGTAATGGACTAGGCTCAGGTGTCTTCGCTTGCTCGCCATTCCACTCCACGGACTGGATACGTGCGAAATTTCCTCAGGTGAGCTTCCCGGAAGCCCTGAGCTCCTCCAGCACTGTTTACGCCGACACCAGTAGGTCTGCTATCCTATCTAGCCCAGACCCTCGTGTCAGGCCAGCTTTCCCTTGGCAAGCCATTGCCACCCTGGGGTTAAAAATCCAACTTCGGCTGGTTCCCCAGAGTTCCCATATGCAGCCCTCAGTGGGTCATATGTGTATTCGCTAAGTCCTCCCTACGGGTAGGCATTTTGGTGCATATTTTCCACCTGGAATATGCCTCCCAGTGTACCTTGGCATTCCAGTGATAAGTGGGTGTCCTTCGTCCGTACTAATCTTACCACAGGGTACTCAGGCACTGGAAGACAGCCGAGTGGCGTGATTGTATTGGGACCCCTATTCGTCAGTCACCGACATTACTCGGAGTGACTGAGCGAAAGGGAACGTCTCGGTTTTGTATGTAACCCTCGTTACCTGAGGAGGGACAGAGACATAACATCTCTCTGCCACATCCGCTGTCCTGCTGGAACGGCCGAGAGTTCAGTCTTGGCTCCTCAGCAGGTAAACATAATGCGATATTGCCAGCGTACTTCCTTATATACCCACGTGGTGGGGCGGAGTTACGCATGCAAATTCCACATGCCCATGGCATTGGCACTGCCATTGAGAGTTTTCTAAGATCTCGAAGATGATTGGCTACTAAGCGAAACCCCCATTCGTCAGTCACTGACGTTACGTCTCCGTTCCCTCCTCAGGGAACGAGGGTTACATACGTAACCGACACGTTACTGATGCTCAAATTAAAAGTGTTACTTTCATCCCTGGTCTCCCCTCAACAAAAAAGTAAAAAATAAAATTATTGCAGTAATACAGAATGCAGAACTTGCCTGGGTAAAATTAAATAGATGCGTGCTATTCAAACAGTTGTTCCTGTGTTTACTATTAGCTGTTTATCATCTGTTATACATTATTCAAATTAAACCAGACAATATTCAAATAATCGACGTCTTTCTGTAACCCCTCAAGCATCAATATCCATTTGTATTTACGATTTTCACTTTCCCATTCATGCAAGCACACCAAGCTGGACAAACAACAGGATCAAAGGCTTATAAGAGGATTTAAAGTAAGTTACATTTGATAAAGCAGCTAATTTCTGCAAAACTATGTAGTAGGCCTATTTACAATTATTGAAATAATTGTGTGTGGTGTGTACTGATTTAATACCGATATGTGAAAATATGTTGATATAGAAATCTATACTGATATAGAAACTTTGTTCTTCCTTGAAAATAAGTAAGTTTATAAGAATAAACTACATCTGATGTATAATAAATATTATACTTATTGCTTAATAATAAATTAGTGCAATTAAAGGAACACTCCACTTTTTTTGAAAATAGGCTCATTTTCCAACTCCCCTAGAGTTAAACCATTCAGCCGATCTCTGTGTCTGGTGGTAGCACTTTTAGCATAGTTTAGCAAATATCATTTAATCTGATTAGAACGTTAGCATCTCGCTCAGAAATTACCAAAGAGTTTCAATATTTTTCCTATTTAAAACTTGACTCTTCTCTAGTAAGATCGTGTACTAAGACCGGCGGAAAATGAAAAGTTGCGATTTTCTAGGCCGATATGGTTAGGAACTATACTCTCATTCCTGCGTAATAATCAAGGAACTTGATTGTGCAGTACCATGGGTGCAGTGGCGCAATGATATTACACAGCCTATTTTCAGGCGCTGCGTACACACAGGACCAGCTCAGAGACACTGGACAATTATGGACAAAAGATCTGGGCATTTTCTTCAAAAATGTGGGTCATTCTGTGTCAAATCAACTAAATTTCAGAAACTTTCTCAGCTAAAATTTGCGGTTTTCTTAATATTTTTCAGAAGAAAGACAAACATGAATAGTGATCAAAGCCCAAATATGAAATGCTTTGGATAAATATTTACAGAGTAATCCACTATTATAACCCCAAATCAGAAAAAGTTGGAACAGTATGGAAACCGCAAATAAAAAAAAGAAGTGATTTCTAAATTTACTTTGACTTGTATTTCATTGCAGACAATATGAACACAAAATATTTCATGTTTTGTCTGGTCAACTTCATGTCATTTGTAAATATGCATCCTTTACTGTCATTCAGACCTGCAACACATTTCAAAAAAAGTTGGGACAGTAAAGCATTTACCATTTTGTAATTTTGCCATTCCTTTTCACAACACTTAAAAGACGTTTAGGGACTGAAGACACCAAGTGATGAAGTGTTTCAGGTGTAATTTTGTGCCATTCTCCCTGCAAACAAGTCTTAAGGTGGGCAACAGTACGGGGTCTTCGTTGTCGCATTTTGCGCTTCAAAATACGCCACACATTCTCTATTGGAGACAGGTCGGGACTGCAGGCAGGCCAGTCAAGTACCCGTACCCTCTTCCTCCGCAGCCAGGACTTTGTAATGTGTGCAGAATGTGGTTTTGCATTGTCTTGTTGAAATATGCATGGACTTCCCTGGAAAAGATGTCTTCTTGAAGGCAGCATATTATGCTCCAAAATCTCTATGTACTTTTCAGCATTAATGGTGCCTTCACAGAAGTGCAAGTTACCTTTGCCAAGGGCACTGACACAACCCCATACCATGACAGACCCTGGCTTTTGGACTTGTTGCTGGTAACAGTCTGTATGATCCTTTTTTTCTTTGGTCCGAAGCACACGGTGTCAATTCCTCCCAAAAAATACCTCAAATACTGATTCATCTGACCACAGTACACGTTTCCACTGTGTGATGGTCCATCCCAGATGCCTCCGAGCCCAGAGAAGTCGACGGCGCTTCTGGACACTGTTAACACAGGGCTTCCTTTTGGCACAGTACAGTTTTAACTGGCATTTGTGGATGTAACTACATATTGTGGTACTTGACAAAGGTTTGCCAAAGTAGTCCTGAGCCCATGTGGTGATATCGCTTATAGATGAATGACGATTCTTGATGCAGTGCCGCCTGAGGGATAGGAGATCACGGTTGTTCAGCTTAGGCTTGCGCCCTTGTCCTTTATGCACTGAAATTCCTCCAGATTCCTTGAATCTTTTAATTATGCTATGCACTGTTGAATGTGAAATATCCAAATTTCTTCCGATCTTTCTTTGAGGAACATTGTTTTTAAACATTTCAATAATTTTCTCACGTATTTGTTGGCAAACTGGCGATCCTCGGCCCATCTTTGCTCCTAAAGGATTAGACCTTTCTTGGATGCTGCTTTTGTACCAAATCATAATTACAATCACCTGTTGACATCACCTGTTTCAAATCACATCATTATTTAACCATTTTACCTCATTACTAGCCCTAAATTGCTCCTGTCCCAACTTTTTTTGAAATGTGTTGCAGGTCTGAATGACAGGAAAGGATGCATATTTACAAATAACATGAAGTTGACCAGACAAAACATGAAATATTTTGTGTTCATATTGTCTGCAATGAAATACAAATCAAAGTAAATTTAGCAATAAACAATCTAACATAAACAATACTGGACATTGAACTAAGGAGAACCCGGGGTTTAAATAATAGGGAGATAATTGGAAGAACAGAAACAGGTGTGAGATTAATTGATTGAACGGATGATCAGGAACACAACCAATCCTGATCGGTTGGAAACAGAGCAAACAGAGAGAAAATTAAACCGATTTTAAAACTGTGGGCGGCCACAGACATAAAGGCAGTTCCAACCAATTTTTAGCATTATAATCACCCGAATGCACTAGTGCTGTGTTCAAAATCGCCCCCTACACCCTCACTCACTATTACATTACTCCACTAATATATAGTCCACTTGAAGGAGTGAAAGAAAACGAGTGAGTGAATTTCTGACACTGGAAACTAGCATGTATAAATTATTAAACTTAAGAAATTGTTTAATTAAACAATTTAATAATCAATTAAAAAGGAATTTTTACCTGTATGATATTACGCTGGACCAGCATGGTTTGGAAAATGGATGGATAATTGTGTAAATTCATTCAGCACGCGACTCTCACAGTACATTATGGTTATTCTCTATCCATTGAGCGTGCATCAGTTGTGTACATTGTGGGACTGAATGAGTGCACTCAATAACGTCCACTATGGTTTTGGACACCACTGCAAATGGCTGTCCCCACAAATAGTGCCCTATTTAAGGGTATGGGGGTGATTTCGGACACAGCCTAGAAGATTTGTCCAGACCAGGATACCACACACCTGTCAACATTGTCACAGTGAGACGAGATCTCACAGAGACTCGTGAGATCAAACGTGACTTGAAAGAAAAACAAATGGAGGATAGCTGGTTCTCCTTGCTTGAGTTTTTTTTTTTTTTTACAGGAAGAAAAACAAAAGAGAAAAAAATAACATGGGTGATCTTTCTCAATACTCCACTTTCCACTTTTCTTGCAATCATTGGCAACATTTCAGGGGTTCTGTCACTTTTGAATACAAATAGGACAAGTGTGACTCCCAAATTAATAATAGGCCTGAATGATTAACCGAAATGAACCCTCTGTTCATTTCGGTTAATCATTCAGGCCTAGATTAACCTCACACACAAACAAGCACTCACGTCGTACAACCAAGTGCTCTCTCAAATGCCTGCGACTGCACTGTAGAGGCCTGCTTATGACATAAAATTGATATTGGTGTGTGTGAATGACAGCTCCTGAGTCCCCAACATCGAAACTACCTGACTTCCTGGTCCCATGTTCTTCACTGTCAGCCCTTCTGTCCAGTTCCCTGGATGCGTCAGCTTCACTGGTCTTATTCTTCTCCTTGGCTCGGCCACCAATGCTAGCTCCATGCATCTCTTCAGCACCGCCTCAAGCTTCCTCTCTACCAGCTCAGCATGGCTGCACCTCAGGCCTGTCAGCCTGTCGGCTCCGCCCCAGCTCGGTGCTACCTCGACTTCACCGTGGTCCGTCAGCACGAGGACTCTTCTGGGATCCCTCGTCCCTCCGGATCAGCCTGGGTCAGTTGTCGGTCTGCCTCCACCATGGACTTCCAGGTCTCTGGCTGCACCTCGACCCTCCACCCCTTCCGCTTCACCGGGCTTCTCCTGCCCTCCGGCTTCCCCGCTGTCCTCACTCCCACTGTTGTCGCACTGGTTGTGTTTGCTTGTATTTAAACACTGAGTTTTCATTCTGTTCCTTTGTCCTTTGCTTATGTTATAGTGGTTGCTTAATTTCTGATGTTTCCCCAGTGTGTATTGAATTAAAGACTTCCTGATTTATTTGTCTTTGTGCGCTTTACTACAGCAACAATTTGTGACAGTTGTGTAGACAGGTATTAGATGGTTGGGTTAGACTACATACTGTGGTATTTTTTTAAGTCAGTGTGAGTGAGACCTGTGTTCAAATAATAATAATAATAATAATAATAAAATAATGTATGTTTTTCTTGCTTATCTAGATGGAGACTCCATTGCCTACAACCACCTTCAACACTTCCACAAATTATGGCATGAAACCAAATACGACTAATACAACACAAGTTCTGTGTGAAGTCCCAGCTCGGCCTTTTTTCATGTTTGCATACTCACTAGTGTTTCTTGTCAGTCTGGTGCTGAATTGCATCACGATGCGTGTGTATTTCTGCACTAATCAGCGTATCCAGTCCAGCATCATGGTCTACATGAAGAACCTGGCCGCATCTGACTTCTTCATTTGCCTTTGTTTACCTTTGCGCATTGCTAACTATGCCAGCAGTTCAGAGATAATATGTAATATTTCCTGCAGCTTTGGAGGAGCAGCTCTCTATATAAACATGTATGCAAGCATTTTCTTCATGGACTTTATTGCTGTAAACAGGTACATGCATCATGCTTAATTTCTTAATATCTCAGAAGCACAGAAATGTGTCATCTTTTCCAGGAACATCTTAATTTGTAATGATGTAATGTTCTTGCTGCAAAGTTATTAGTCAAGTGAGTTATTAGTTACATTGCAATTACAGTTTAGGTGACTGGCTCAAAAAACAAACAGAACAACAAAAAAATACCTTGATACCTACAGATCATCCTCTCCCCTCTCTCTGTGTTTGTAGTTGCTCCATTTCTCTCCAGGTAGGACCTACTGCAGAGATTTTTTCATATGTAGCGCTGCCCTGTTGGTCTTAATCAGATTAATATCAGAGTATGCACTTTGATAATGCGACTAAAATAGGCATACTCCACATGTCTTAATTAGATTTTTGTTTAATTCGAGTACGGCTTTAACCGGATTAAGGTAATTATAAATCGCTGTTTACATGGTAGCTTCTTAATCAGAGTATGGTCTCTATCGTTGTCCATGTAAACGCACTGAGTGACTCATTCTTTGGAAGAGCATGCAAATTGGATTTGCTCTAGCCGAAAATAGTTGCTTGTCATTTCAACAACACAACAACACAAACCAAAATTCAACAACACAAGTCAAATTCTTCCAGGCCTCAACTACAACTACAGTGTTTAAGGACAGGTCAAAGTAGAAATTTTTGTGGCCAATAAAGACCATAGGCTGGCATTATGCAAATTTGCTACAAACTTACATTGTTTCGTGCAGGAAGTAAGACTGGGATTAGTAACTACTTGTTCCAGGCAGTTCAGAATCTATTCTTTCTTTTGTTAGACAATAACTCCATTTATTGTGAAACTTTGCAGACCTCTCACAAACAGCTATATTACACACTGTATGAAAGGTAATATCCGAAAAAGCATTATAGGGGCACTTTAAAGATCTGAAGAACTGATACTGGAAAGATTGTAGGCTCAGCCCCAACAGGGTGATCCATGAAAACATTGTGATTAAAGCTCTTCAACACATGTTGCTCCATGTTCCTGTAATAAGTCTACAGTAATATTTGGATAGAGACATCAGCTAAATGACAAATGAATGGCATTGAATGAATGTTGTGTTCATGTATTTGTACATGATTACATGTAAATGAATACAGTTGACTTTAAAGTGCTATTGATACACTGTAAAAAATGTACCTGTAAATTAACGGTATAATACTGGCAGCAGGGTTTCCAGCTGTGTACTGTATTCTTACAGTTTCTTTACCGTAATCTAAATTACAGCTTTTCTGTTATTTAACGGTAAAAAAACTGGTTTCCAGCTGTGTACCGTAACTGTGCTGTAAAATAACGGTAATCTACTGGCAGCAGCGGTTGCCAGCAATGTACTGTTAATTTACAGCTCTCCTTTTTTACAGTATGTTACCGTAATAACACCATGGAAGGGAGCTCTTTTAATTTGGAAAACTGGTTGCTTCAAACAGTTCTCATTTTAAAACGTCTCGGTTACGTATGTAACCCTCGTTCCCTGAAGGAGGGAACGGAGACGTACGTCGGAACTGACCGACGAATTGGGATCTGTTTCAGAGACCAATCTACTTCGAGTGTATTAAAAACGAGCCAATGGACATTGGCATGCGGTGCACGCATTCCACGCGCCGCCCCGCATTGCGGGTATAAATACGGAAGTGGAAGTACCGCATATTGTTTTCAACTGAGGAGCCGAGAAGAGTGGCTCGGGCCTTCAGCTGAAGCACAGCACCTGGCGACGGGACGTACGTCTCCGTTCCCTCCTTCAGGGAACGAGGGTTACATACGTAACCGAGACGTTCCCTTTCAGTCGGTCACGTTCGACGTACGTCGGAACTGACCGACGAATTGGGATCCCTACCAAAACGCCAGGGATGCTGGCCCTTCCAGCGCCCTGCCTGAGCTCGCTGGACCACTCCTAAGTTGGAGTGGGAGTCAGGGCTCCCGGCAGGGAAGGACAGTCACTGCTGTTCCTGCAAGACCCACTCAGCGTGACTATTGGATAACGCTGGGAAGCGTGCCCGTCTCGGGAGACGGTACGCTGCGGAGCCACATCCTTCAATGGAAGGAGAGGTGGAAATACGCATCAGGACTAACCTAACCTAGGGTAGTGCAACTATGGAAAATCTCTGGGGTGGACCCAACCTGATCCCAGGGGGGGAAGAACACAACCCAGAGATGACAGAGCGGGCTCTGTCAAGGGAAAGACACGGGGCTAACCGAGCAGGGTAGCAGATACCGTGGAGAATACACATATGGGGTAGCCGTGAGGGGACCGCAACATATGGAACCCAGCCTACACACACGTTCCACAAGCATACGGGTGCAGGCCTGGCGCCAGACGGCCGCAACGTCTGGCACCGCAGGGGTGACGGAGGAACTCCCAGGGTTAGCCGTTTCCGGGGAACACAACTGGAGCAAGAATAGACGCACGTATCCGGCCCGAAGGCGGGAGTGGCGTTGCAAGCCGACACTAGAACGGGTACTTAGCGCTACTGGCCCTGGGGGGCGAGGATGCGGGAAGATACCGGCTCTACACGGAGGCTATAAAATCTAGCGAACGTGTTAGGTGTCGCCCAGCCCGCAGCTCTACAAATGTCTGTCAGCGAGGCACCTTGAGCCAGCGCCCAGGATGAAGCAACACTCCTTGTTGAATGTGCTCGCACCCCGAACGGGCAAGGTACGTCTTGGGACTGGTAAGCCAAGACAATGGCATCCACTATCCAGTGGGCCAACCTCTGCTTGGAGACAGCCTTTCCCTTCTGCTGACCTCCGTAACAGACGAAGAGCTGCTGTGAGGATCTGAAGCTTTGAGTCCGGTCAACGTAAGCGCGAAGAGCGCGGACGGGACATAACAAAGCTAGGGCTGGGTCTGCCTCCTCCGAAGGCAGCGCTTGCAGGTTCACAACCTGGTCCCGGAAGGGAGTGGTAGGAACCTTGGGCACATATCCAGGCCGGGGTCTCAGGACAACGTGAGAGTTGGCCGGCCCGAATTCTAGGCACGATTCGTCGACCGAAAGCGCATGCAGGTCCCCCACCCTCTTGATTGAGGCCAATGCGGTCAGGAGGACTGTCTTCATAGACAGGATTTTTAGCTCGACTGACTGCAAAGGCTCAAATGGAGGACCCTGGAGTGCTCTAAGCACCAGGGCTAAGTCCCAAGAGGGTAACGAGGTAGAACGAGGAGGATTTAGTCTCCTCGCACCTCTGAGGAACCTGACGATTAAGTCGTGCTTACCTACGGATTTACCGTCTACTGCATCGTGATACGCCGCTATTGCAGCGACGTACACTTTGAGGGTGGAGGGAGACAGCCGCCGCTCCAACCCATCCTGCAGGAAGGAAAGCACAACATTAATCGAACACTGCCGGGGGTCTTCCTGGCGGGAAGAGCACCAAACGACGAACAGGTTCCACTTCAGAGCATAGAGGCGCCTCGTAGAGGGGGCTCTAGCTGAAGCGATGGTATCTACCACTGCTTGTGGTAGGCCATCTAGAACCTCCGCGTCCCGTCCAGGGACCAGACATGGAGTTTCCAGAGGTCTGGACGCGGGTGCCATAGAGTGCCCCGTCCCTGAGAAAGAAGGTCCTTCCTCAGGGGGATCGGCCAGGGAGGGGCTGTCGCGAGGAGTGTGAGTTCGGGGAACCAGGTCCGGTTGGGCCAATAGGGCGCAACTAACAAGACCTGCTCCTCGTCCTCCCTGACCTTGCACAGAGTCTGTGCAAGAAGGCTCACTGGGGGAAACGCATATTTGCGTAGGTCCCGGGGCCAGCTGTGCGCCAGTGCATCTATGCCTAAGGTACCTCCGGTCAGGGAGTAGTACCACTGGCAATGGGTCGACTCCGGGGAAGCGAACAGGTCTACCTGTGCAACCCCGAAGTGGTCCCATATCAGCTGGACGCTCCGGGGGTGGAGTCGCCATTCGCCCGGAGGTGTCGACTGACGAGAGAGCTCGTCGGCTGTCTGGTTCAGCGCACCTGGGATGTGAATAGCACGAAGTGACCTCACAAACTTCTGACTCCACAGGAGGAGATGGCGGGCGAGCCGGAGCATGCAACGGGAGCGTAGACCAGCCTGTTGGTTGATGTACGCAACGGCCGCAGTGCTGTCCGAACGGACCAGTACGTGCTTGCCCCGAAGCGGTTTCTTGAACCGGGCCAGGGCAAGACGTACCGCCAGAAACTCTAGGCAATTGATATGCCAACGCAGTTGGGGCCCCGTCCACAGACCCGAACTGCGTGCCCGTTGTACGTGGCCCCCCAGCCCGTGGATGAGGCATCCGTGAAGACCACCGCATGCCTCGACACCTGTTCTAGGGACACTCCGGCCCGGAGAAACGAGGGGTCTGACCACGGACTGAAGGTTTGGCGACAGTAAGGAGTAACTAGGACCCGGTACTGACCGCTCTGCCACGCCCATCTCGGGACTCGGTCGTGCAACCAGCGTTGAAGCGGTCTCATATGAAGCAAACCGAGCGGCGTTACCGCGGCTGCAGATGCCATATGCCCCAGGAGCCTCTGAAATAATTTCAGTGGGACCGCTGTTCTGCCTTTGAACGTATTCAAGCAGTTCAACACTGACCGGACGCGCTCTGGAGTGAGGCGCGCTGTCCGGCTGACCGAATCCAGCTCCATACCGAGATAAGAGATCCTCTGCGCGGGGCAGAGTTTGCTCTTCTCTCGGTTGACCCGAAGTCCCAACAGGCTGAGGTGACTGAGCACCATGTCCCTGTGTTCGCACAACTGCTCCCGAGACTGGGCGAGTATGAGCCAGTCGTCGAGATAGTTGAGTAAGCGAACGCCGCGTTCTCTGAGCGGAACAATGGCTGCCTCGACGACCTTCGTGAAGACGCGAGGCGACAGGGACAGCCCGAAGGGCAAGACTTTGTACTGATATGCCCTCCCCTCGAACGCAAAGCGCAGGAACGGTCTGTGTCGAGGAAGGATAGAGACATGAAAGTACGCGTCCTTCAGGTCGATCGCTGCAAACCAATCTTGGGGACGGATGCATTGGAAAATGCGTTTCTGCGAATGCGCAGGTCCAAGATTGGCCTTAACCCACCCCCTTTCTTGGGTACAATGAAGTAGGGGCTGTAGGACCCCGACCTCATATCGGCAGGAGGAACCGGCTCGACCGCGCCCTTCGCCAGCAGGACATCGATCTCGGACCGCAAGACATGGGCATCGCTGCTCCGCACGGAGGTGAAGAGGATGCCCCTGTACTTGGGAGGCCGGCGTGCGAATTGAATCGCATAGCCGAGTCTGATGGTACGGATGAGCCAGCGAGACGGCCTGGGGAGACCTAGCCAGGCCCCCAGAGACCGAACTAGCGGGATCAACGGCACCACAGACGTACCCGGGGTGAGGCAGCGAGGTGGAGTATTCAGACCCGACTCGGGAGGCCCGGAGGCGGCCCGGAGTGTTGCCTGAATACTCCAGGTGGGGCAGAGAGTGGGTGAGAAGGCCCGGGGGCGTCCTCGGTGCCCAATCTGCTGCCCCCTGGCGAGGGGTGAGAGGGGAGGAAAGGAGTGGCAAGGCCCGGGGGCGTCGCACACTGCCAACCTGTCCCTCTCTGGGCTCAGGGAGGGAAGAACTGCTCTGAGAATGTGGGTACCACTGGACTCCGGGGAGCCAGCGGCAGGACCGAAACCAAAAGAAAATATTCTCCCCCCGGTCCTCCTCCGGGGGAGGGAGGGGTGCGGACACCGTCTCCCCGAGCAATTCCTCTCTCGCTGGGCTGCCCGTTTCAGGGTCGCTTGCCCTTGTGCTTGCTAGCAGGCTCGCGGGACCCTGGACGGGTTGGGCACCTCCCTTGCGCCCGGCCACCTGCTGCCTGGGTGGAGGCGGACGCAGGGTGGCGCCCTCGGCGACAAGCAGATGGAGGTGCTGCGGCCGACGACTGGGTGTAGGCAGCAGCTGGTCGTCGGTGCAGGTTTTTTTTTTTTTTTTTTAATTTATTTCATTTCATTTATTTATTTATTTTTAGCCACCTCCGTCTGCTTCTGGGCCACCAAGAACTGCTGGGCGAAGTTCTCGTTGGCGTCGCCGAAGAGGCCAGCCTGACAGACAGGGGCGATGAGGAACCGAACTTCGTCGGCTCACGCATATCTGCCAGGTTTAGCCCCAGCTTCCTGGACCACTGGTGTGGACATCGCCTGACCCAGGGAGCGTGCAGTGACTTTCGTCACTCCGGAGAGCGAGGTCCATCACCGCACGCAGTTCCTGCATAACCCCTGGGTCGGGACTACCCTCATGCATGCAGGACAGAGGGCAGTGAGAGAGGGAAAAACTTATACAGGTTATGGCCCTTTTGGTGTTCCATATTTTGACACCAAATAGTTCCATGCTGTTAAATTTTTCCAATGCACATCCGGGCAGCCACCCCGGAAAGCATTGCTGTCAACTCTGAATCTGATTCAGCATGAGCACACACCATTATAGTGGGAAACTCAGCATTATCATTTCCAGCGCATAACAGCCCTCTCTCCGATGCAGCAATTGACATCTGTCCTCCGCCAGAGCGCCAAATGAAACGCTAGATCCCCTTTTTTCTTTTTTTTTTTCTTTTTTTCAAATTTTTTTTTTTTTTTTTTTTTTTTTTTTTTTTTTAAAGGACCAGCAATCCCATCTGTAAGCTACCAGCAGGCATGTGAGACAATGAGTGTGGCCGTCAGACTTGACGGCACACGACGCGCTGAACAATCCAGCCCCTATGAAAGAGCAAGGTGAACAACGCGCCGACGTGGTCATGTTCTCGTGAGAGAACATGAACCACCCACAAACAAAGTCTCAGCACGCTCGTGATGCGATAGAGGAGTGGGGGCCCGAAGAGATGTACTCGGCGGGGAAGCCCCACTGTAATCCTCAGGTCACCAGCGCTTATTAGCCAAAGTAATCCTTTTCTGGAGCCCCAGAAAAGAAACTAGATCGGGGAATAAGTGAAGGGACTCAACCCCATTTGAGGTTTCATAGTCTCGACCGCGCATCAGAGCGCCGAGTGACGCGCTGGGTTGCCGTGACAACCCCCGCTATCAGCCGGCGCGAGACGGCACACGGCGCGCTGAACGCTCAGCCCTTACGAGAAAGGTGAGACGAACAACGCGCCGACGTGACCATGCTCTCCTGAGAGAGCATGGATCACCCACGAAAGCAATCTCACATGTTTATATGCGAGAGAGATCGTGGCCGTCAAAAGGACAGGAAACAACTGCATCCAGAAACACACGGTTTGAGTGACATCTTGAAAAAGACGCAGAGTCAAACCGTGTTGCTCTTTTAGTGACAGAGAGAAGAGAAAACCGCTCCGAACGTGCCGAGGCACACAGGGGAATAGCCGCGGCTTACAGCGGTTTAAAGGTGCAAGCCCGCTGTAAGCACTCAGAGGGAAACGCCCAGCGAACCAACAGTTTCACTTCTGGTCGCGACCACCGCTGTATAGCACCGTCACACCGACACAGGAACAGGTAAGCTGATCTTCTCTCGTAGTGTCTTGAAACTCGTAGAACACACTCTTCGCAGGAAGCATGAAAGCTCGGCTCCGAAGTTGAAAGCAATATGCGGTACTTCCACTTCCGTATTTATACCCGCAATGCGGGGCGGCGCGTGGAATGCGTGCACCGCATGCCAATGTCCATTGGCTCGTTTTTAATACACTCGAAGTAGATTGGTCTCTGAAACAGATCCCAATTCGTCGGTCAGTTCCGACGTACGTCGAACGTGACCGACTGAAAGGGAACTAGTATTTATACGGTGTTTGTACTGTAAAGTTACAACTTTTTTGCACAACTTTTTTCTATTAACTTTCACTAATATTTCAGTGAAAATATCTTGATTCATCTGGTAAATTTGACTGTTACGTTTTACAGTATATTACAGTTTTTTCCTTGATTTTACAGTAATCTACTGGCAGCTAAATTGCCAGTAAATTGCCGGGGTTTTTTACAGTACTTTTCCATAAATGAATTTACATAGTCTTACCGTTAATTTACGTTAGAATACAGTAATGAAACTGCAGGATTATGGTACACAGCTGGAAACCCTGCTGCCAGTATTTTACCGTTAAATTACAGAAAAGCTGTAATGTAGATTACGGTAAGGAAACTGTAAGATTACAGTACACAGCTGTGTTTTTTCATCTAATCCCTTTAACCCTTATAACCCCAAAGCAAAATCTTCCATTTTAAATGAACACTTATATGTGCCCACACTACAGAGTAACTGAAGAATTGTTGAAGTTAACCCCTTTGTGTACAGAGATCGCCGACGGCCCCGCGTTTGATAGTGTTTACATTGATCGCTAGTTTACAATATCATTTTGTCAAGTAATAAGGTCAACCAGTGCATTGTTTGAAAGATAAGAGACTGCAGATTCGTATCTGTATAAGTATTATACAATCAAGATAACTTTGCAACGTTTTTTTGTCATTCTGTATGAATCTAAACAATGTGATATGACAACAAAGAGAGGGGGGTCCCTTACCTTTTTGTGCTCTGGAAATGTAATGTTTGGCAGAATAATGGTGACTTCGACCTTTTTTCCATGGGAAGAGTCCAGTGTACGATGTCCATAGTAAATATTTGTCCAAAAACAAGCAAACTGGTAAAAAAAGCTATAGAACTTCTGTTGTTTACTTCCTGAAGTTTACTAATCACGAGGACGCTGTCCTGTTTATTTGATGAACTGTACGCATGAAGCGCATTATTCAATGAAATATAACGTATCAATGTATTTAGTAGAGTGTCTGGAACTGAATGAGAACCGCCCAGAAGATATCTGATGAAAACTAGCCACGCAATTTTAGAAAAGATTGAAAGATGACAGTCACTTTTGGTGACGCATGATTATCCACATGCAAATGTGTTTGGTAAAAAAAAAAAAAAACAGCAATGGGAAAGTCTTGTGTTGTCATCTAACATGTAGTCTATGCAATAACGAATACGCCGATGTGTTGATTAGCATAAATCTCGCGAGTATCACATTGTATTTTTGTTTGCGTAACCATTTGCATCCTGGAAAATTACTCACGCACGCCCCTCGTGACGCATAGAGGTTCCCTTGCTACACTTGCTCACTAGCGCTCGCTCTGTCAGCATTCGCCTGCAATGGATCCACGTCGAAGACAGAAGTTATTTTCTCCTGCTGCTGCATTGGAAGAACTTTTGCGAAGCAGTGAAGAAGAAAATGTGTAATAATCAGAAGAGAGTGCTGTATCCAGCGTCGACTCTGAAGAAGAGGAAATGTTTTTGGAAGGTCTCGATCCTGTTTTAGATCGGTAAGTGTCTACATTTAGTATGTTTTTGTTGCTTTGTTTTGTAGTTTTGTGTTTCTACACTATTACGGCTTATTAGTACATTCAAGTACCGCAAAATTCCTTTTTTATTCAAGTTCTGAGTTAGAAGCTAGTGATGTAAGTTGTAACAATGTATCGTGGATAGTGAAAATCTGTATTGTGTATATTTCACCCAAAATAAAAATGACAGTGTGAGGAAAAAGTAAAATTTCACAGTGTTTTAGTGTCAGTACTACATTCAATTACTATAAAATGTTGAATATAATGTATAATAATGCAATGGGGGAATATTTGTGGGACCTGATAATGACAAATGTCTTATGTTGCCACTAAAAAGTGACCAGCAATATTTTAAATATATCTAGTCAGTGAGTGGGTGAGAGTGTAAGCATATTTGTCTAAAATAATTCAGTCTTTTTCGGCTATTATCACCAGAATAGTTTTTACTATGTTGTCACCATTGTCCTGTGCGTTTGGTTATCAGCACCATGTCCAAGCCTATTCATATCCACCCCAATGTAATACAAATTTAGCATTTCGGTATATTTTTTGTTATCCTTTTCACAATATGCCTTGGAGTATCGCAATAATATTGTATTGTGAGTTCAGTATTGTGCTATTTATCGAAATGTGACATGGGAGTATTGGTAAACCTCTAGAAGAAACCCTGTACAACGTACTTGAGCATATAACTTTATGTATGTACAGTTGTGTATGTAGAAAGCAGGACAAAGTTCAGACCAAATGTGTCAGAGGAAAAAATGCAATAATATGTGCTATTTTCTGTGCAAGATAATCTGTTATGTTGGGTTTATTTCTAATCCTTTTTGTGTAATTCAACAGTGAGGAAACTTCAGATGATGACTGGGTACCAGAGGCCTCTGGAAAACAGACAAAACGTCCCTGCCTGGCTGCAACATCTCTCGCTGCCTCCAGAAGTTCCAGGGGAGGAGGAAAGAAAGGAAGACAGAGACAGCGCAGTACTTTGTGGTAAGCAAATAATGTGAAGCAAGAAATGTTTCTTGAGAGAAGAAACTGTTTTGGGGTATGATTATTGTCTGATTACAGTCTGAGTCATTAGCTGGTAGTGTAAATGTTTCAATAAGGGAAACAACAGAGTGGGTATGGAGGTCGATCACTGTATGTGAAAGATCCTTTGAATTTGAATAGAAAATTTGTAAGCTTGTGTAAATGTGCCATCAGGGCAACAATAGAGTGGGTATGTAGGTAGATCACTGTATGTGAATGATTCTTTGAATTTGAATAGAAAATCAGTAAGTTGATGTAAATGTGCCATCAGGGCAACAATAGAGTGTGTATGGGAGTAATTTGCTGTAGTTTTTTCTATGTGTAAGATAAACAGTTGTGTTGGGTTTATTTCTAATCCTTTTTGTGTAATTCAACAGTGATGAAACTTCAGATGATGACTGGGTACCAGAGGCCTCTGGACAACCGACAAAACGTCCCTGCCTGGCTGCAACATCTCTCGCTGCCTCCAGAAGTTCCAGGGGAGGAGGAAAGAAAGGAAGACCGAGACAAACTCAGTACTTTGTAAATAGTCCTTTTTTTTGGGGGGGGGGGGTTATCACTGTGTTGAATAACTAAGGAACAGATGTTTGTTGCTGTATACAATATATACATAAATAAAACTTTTTATTTGCTAAATAATGTATGTCATTATTCTAAACCTTTAAATTAATGGAAGTGAACAAAGACTTTGTTAAACGTCTTATACGTTACCAAGTGTCACTTTGGTGTCCTTTTGGAGCTCTTTCAAAAAAATATTATTTTACAAAAAAATATGCACATACATGCATTTTTATAAACATTTAGGGGTGAAAAATATACCAGAGAAAGTATATAAATTGAGCTTTGTCATGTTGTAATGAGAAAATAGATTGAAAGGATCAAACTAACTGGTTATACCTCATGGTAAAAGGTGGTTACCAAGTGTCCCTTTGGAGTCTCCAAGTGGCCTTTTTGGAAAGGTGCCTAGACATACTCAGAACTAAATGCTTGTAAAAAAGTCATTTTGGCTTGTATCAACTTCAAATTTGAAACGTACATTTAAAAGACATGTGGCTTTAGTTTACTTGTGTTTCCAGATCCATATATATTTCTGCCTTATGTATTTTTCTTGTTCATAAACCGTTATAATTTTTTTTTTCAATTGTCCATTGTGTTTGAGCTTATTTATCTCTCTACTAGTAATTTCTAGAGTAATTTTGAGTCTTTCATGGTAAACTGTCAAGTGTCAGCTTTCAAATAATACCTTTGATTTGTGTGTAGTCAGAAGGACTCATTAGCAGCAACAATTTTATTTTGGGTATGTCATTTTGCACTCCTTTGCCAAAAGTGGGGGTGACTGGTAAGGGGTTAATGAGATAATTAAGATTTGAATTAAGTGATAATTGAGAATTAGTGATTAGCACCTAATGAAAGAGAAGCAGAATCACTGAAGGAAAGAGAAACACAAGAACTACAACTGACTTCAGCCACAGCTTTAGATGAAATCAACTGAAGATAAAAGAAGACATTAAATCTCTGAAGATCTCAGCAGAGGAGGATTAAACAACTCCACAAACAGCATTACCAGCTTCACACATTACTAACCAGACTGACTTTATTTCTGTCAGAAATCTACAGAAGTTCTTATTGAAATTAAATTTTTGACTTTATGTGTAGATGTTTAATTGAAAATGTTTTGTCACCATTAGGGTGATCAGTGTTTGCTTCAGTTGGGCTCTTGACCTTTGACTTTGTAACGATAGTTTACCTTTGGCTGCTGAAATTGTGTGTTCCTTAAATGCATTTGTTGTAGCCAAAAAAAGCCAAGAAAAAAATTTGACCAGTTGTTATTGATTGTGTTTTGCTTATGTTTTGCTTATGACATAATCCTAATGGAATGTTTGGTTTGTTCATCTCATCCAGTGTCTATTCCCTAATCAAACCCATTCTTTTAAAAACACATATGAATTTACCCTTATTTTATGTTACCAAAATCGTGATACTTTGGCAAAATATCAAGCAATTATTAGGATTCAGTTATGAAGGATTTTTTAACTCATGTTTTACAAAAATTGTTTGATCTATGGTGTCACTTAGACTCACATAGACATGAAGAATCAGCTTATGAATCTCAACAATGGTCACAATCAACAAAAAAGATTACAAGATCAACTCTGAACATCACAAAACACTACTAAAAGTCAACACAAAAACAACACCAAAAATAAAGGTAAATAGTAAGAATTAAAGAAAATAACCAAGCTATTCAGCAGCATAATTTATTCCTGCCGCAATGCATGCTGGGAGTCATGGACGATTTTTGTACAATGCGGGTAACCAGCATGCATTGCAGAATTAAGCTTTTTATTGTCACCATTGTTGAGATTCATACTCCGATTCTTGATGTATATGTGATTCTGAATAATATTGGTGATAGAAATGTTTTGGCCACAAATTGTTTTCATGTTCTTTAAATTATCAGGTTTTTGCAACAGTGATGGATCTCATGCTGTAGAATTATTGGGACACCATAAAAAATAAATACTACATAATCTATATAATTTAGAATAGACTTTGAAGGAGCTCAGTGAATCAGACCATTAATAAGTCAACATCACCTGTTTATGTTGTTTTTCGGGTTTGCTTGCTATAACAAATGTATTTAAAAAAGCACAGTTACAGCAGCGGAAGAAAAACTACTGTTTCATGTCAAGGTTCAAGATCCCAAGTAAAGCAAACACTGATCACCATAATGGCAACATCAAAAGAATCAATAAAACAACATCTGTCAATTCTCAATAACAGCTTCTGTAGACGTCTGACAGAAATAAGTCTTGTTAGTAATGCATGAAGTTGTTTAATCCTCCTCTGCTGAGCTCTTCAGAGATTTAATGTCTTCTTTTATCTTCAGTTGATGAAATCAACTTTTTCTGTTCATGTTTCTCTTTCCTTCTGTGATAACATCAGGTGTTCATCAGTGTCTGAATTCACTAACTTCTTTTCACTAACTCTGACAAGTGGTCTATATCAGTAAACTAGTTTAGGGAATAGTGAATGAGGGTATAGGGTGTGATTTGGAGCACAGCCTCTGAGCGTCGACTTCGAGCGCTGTTAATTCACAGTATATTCATGTTGACTATTTTCTCGAAAATGACAAATATTACCCAGAATGCATTGTTTTTTACGGTATATTACTGTTTTATTGGAAAACAGCATGTTACTGTCAAAATTTGGCCGTTTTTTTACAGCATTTTTTTACAGTGTAGTGCTCGTTACTCTTTTTCAGGTACCTGAAGATTGTCCGGCCATTGGAGACTAGTGCTATGCAGACGGTTCATACTGCCCGCTACATTTCTGCAGCTACTTGGCTTGCCTTGTTAACCCCATCTTCCATCTACTGCATCCTCTTTCTTAAGAACTCCTGGGGTCAAAAGCTTGATGAATTTACGTGCGCTTACCAGGAACTCCAGCTCAGTTTGACCTACAAAATCATCCATTGTGGGACCATTGTGATTTTCATTTTTGTCCTGGTATCTATGATTCTTCTATACTTGAAGACTCTTCAAAAGCTAAGACAAGTTCAAATCTCTACACAGACCACGTTCAGTAATCAAACAATCAGAAAGTCTAAGCGCAACATGCTAGTGCTAATAGTCATTTTCTGTGTGTGCTTTGTGCCCTATCATCTGGTGAAACTGCCTTTCATGTTCACCAAAACCTTGCTGCATGACTGTTTAGCAGTTCAAGCGTTCTACATACTGAAGGAGATGACCATCCTGCTTGCAGCACTAAATGCATCCTTGGATCCACTTATTTACTTTTTGTTTTGCAGAGCCTTCAGAGCCCAGTTTAACATTTGGAGTTGCTATGCCTCCTGAATGAGGGCTAGCTGGTTCATGTATTAATGTGCTTGCTTTATGATGTACTTCCCTATTGTTTTGACAGAAAACAGGTCTTGTTGCATTCATAAAACAATGATAATAATGCAAGTAATTATAATAAAAGACTTTATATGGTACAATCTTTCACAGATCATAATGATAATTTGCCACCATTTGTAATGTAAAGTTTAATTGCTTTCATAAAAGTTTACAACCACTATTTTGTTTGAGTAGATGCCATAGACCAACACAGCACAATCCAAATGTCTTTCACGCCCAGGGTTCGAGTGTACCTAAATTCTAGCGGCTTTTTTGTTTATTTTTTATGTATATATTGTTGACACTCCTTCTGTAAGATCATCAAGAATAAAAACTCTTAAGGGCAATAACATTTTACAATTTACAACTAATTTACATTTTGGTGAAATGGGCTAATTTGTATGAATTCATACAAACTCATTCATTGTTTATGGTTATGTTTAGGGGTGGCCCTTCATGTCTTTTCTAAAAATCGTTTTCATACGCCTCCGAAATCGCCACCTCATAAAGTGGTCACGTTTTCCTGTGAGGTTAGGTTGATATACATACAGCAGATGCTCATAAAACCACCCTGTTCAGATAAATCAATCAAACCCTTTAATAGCAGCTTTTCTGTTCCATTTTTTTTTTTTTTTTTTTTTTACAGTTTATCATTCACCACTTCATTTATTAATGTGCAGGATTTGTAAAGTCACTGGTGTAAATTTATATTTTGAGTTAACAGGAAGAACAGGAGTTTAGGAGTACTGAGTTTCAGCGATCTGTGTACACTGTAGTGGACAGCACATTCCAGGGCCCAGTTATGGCCAGGTCCCTCTCTGCCCGTAACAGTGGACAAAGGTTTGCTACAATTTGATTGGATCTTGCCCTAGTGAAAAAGAAGTATACTTTATGGTATTTCAAATATATTCTCTTTTTCAATAGTATATTGTAAATATACTAACAAAAATTGTACCATCTTTAAATGTATAAAAAGTATATTAGCATCATATTTTCACAATGTAACTCTTAATGCACTTTAAAATAATTGTATTTTAGTTTTTTTTTGTTTTAGAAAAATATATTTTAGAAAAATATACTTCAAATGAAAGTTCTGTGTACTTTTTAAAAGTGTACTTATTACTTTAAAATATATTTTAGTATATTTTAAACTGTGCTCAAATTTGTCATTCTAACAATGCACTGAAAGCACATTTTAAAAATACATATTAAATATCCTTAATTTGTAGTGTATTTAAAGTTAAATTTGAGCAATGTTTAAGGTTATTTATTCATGCTTAAGTGTTAAAATTAAGCATTAATAAATAAGTTTTAAAATATGACTAATGCATTAAAAGACCATTTTTAAATATATGCAGTGTAGGCTACAAGCCCTACTGTAGTTGTGATTTAAGTGTAAATATGTTTAATGCGTTTACACTGGCAGAGAAGAATCGTGTTACAATCGTACACACAATTCTATATTAAACCAACAGCACACTAAAATACAAAGCAATAAAATATGAGTTGAGTAGTTGAATATTATCGGAATTCAAATGTCTCTTCAACTTGGTCTGTGACCAATCAGATTGTGTTGTTCACAGCCTGCAGCCAATCAGAGGCAGAGCTATAAGTAATAAGTAAGACTAATGTAAAAGTGAATAAAAGTTGTATGAACACACTGTTTGACCTTATGTCTTGTAAAGTCTGTTTACTGATGCTATTTCTTCATGAGTTTTTCTGTCAACTGCCTCTGATGTGCAAGTGTAAAATTGAGCAGCTCATCAGAAAATGTAATATAATGTATAATTGATATTTGTGTATAGAGGGTCAGTGGAATTGGTCCAATAATATATGTTCCCTTTCGAAAGGGAACTCGCGCTGTGTCAGCTTGACGCTGCGGGGAACGCCTCCAGCGTGACAGGTGTCTGAACTACTATCGAATCACGGCAATCCTATTGACCGGCGACAGCCTATGATGTCATCAAGGTGCGACCAGGAAGTATAAAAGGGCGCCTCTGCCAACATGACACCGCTTCTTCGTTTTCAGGGACTGTGTTGTCTGAATTGCTTCGAGTTAAGGTAATCCAAATTCATTATTGTATACACACAAGCTGTGTGTTTCTGCCTGGGATCAAGAGCATGCACAGTCAGCTCTTATCGAGTTGTTTGTTTGTTTGTAATAATATGAGCGTTTGTCAATCTGAGATCGCTCTGCTCTCATCTGATTCTCTTCCTGAGGGAAGAGGGTTTGGCATCCGAGACTGATGATGCGGTCCCACTCATGCCGAGGCTGAGCGCGGACGCATGTCATGGTTTCCCGGATAGAGCTCGCTGAATCGTCACAGGAAGGCATTCTTCCCTTTGACGATCTGGCGGCTGACGAGACTTGTTTGCAAGTGCTCTAGGGATGGCTGTGAGAAGGAGGATTAATCTTCTCAGCCATTCCGACTGTGTGTGCTGAGCCGATGAATGTTATGAATCGCGCTGCTGGCGGGCTGCGGCCGCTGTGTTGTCGTGTTAGAGGAGAGATCGCTCGTGTTGGACTAAACGATCGATTTCTCCCCAGCCATAATCATTGGCTCAGTTGGGCTTTCATTCCTTCCTGATCTTCCTAATTAGATCGAGAGGGCATGGAATAACCTATGTTCGGTTCATGTTCACTGATATCAGTGGTATGACATCAGCAGTATGCCGCTGATGTCGGGAGGATGGTAGAATATGGGTATGTGTCGTTGCCTCCGATTAATGGGATGTTTTATCTCGCATCTGGGAAGCTGAGAGCTCCAACCCTGCCACCTAAACGATGTGTCATTTTAATGGCAGGGCATACACAGCAGCGGGTCAGCCCGGTGCTACTTCTTACACCATGGCGGTGTTTCATGTGCACCAGGCCGGTTTGCTGAGGGATCTCGATCAGGGGATGTTTTCCCTGTTGCGGTGGTTGCGCAACAGGTGGAGTCTGGGCCCGAGGGCCAGCATCGCAGAGGAATAGCGAACATCTGGCAGCGTCTGAGGACCTGCATGCGAGATCCGGGTCCCAGGCAGGCGGGAGGCGTCACGGTCCGAGAACCGGAGACAGGGCCCAAGGGCCAGCATTGCCTCTCGTGCGCCCCCACAGTCGGGGGTGGGGCACAGAGAGGCGGACTCCCGGGAGAAGTAGGAGCTGTGTATCACAAAACGCAGTCAGCGTTCATGATGGATCTCCTCCCTGAGGGTGAGATGAGAAATTACATTGACCCTCACTCCTCTTCTTCATCATCTCCCCAGGCGCTTCTTACATCCGGCCTAGGTGGGTCCGCGATGATGTGCTAGGGCCCGCCTGGCTGGTCTGTTAGTGCGCCCCCTCAGGCCCGTGGTAGTGGTGAATTAAGCTTGTGGGTGGATATCATGGCGCGCCGCAGGCGAGCGGGTAAGTCCCCTATAAGAGGGAAAAATATTATATATTCGGGGGTCGCTGTGGATCGTTGGATATTTCCTAGGGCCTGTAGTTCCCCTGTTAGGTTGGCTAGAACGATAAAATATTATTTACCAGTTGCTTAAGCTCGGTATAAGTGAGCTAGTATTGCTAGTGGAAGCCAGCAAACACTATATATGGTACACGCTGTGAGAGCTGTACAGCCCTTTTTATTCCCAGACCTAAAAACTACAAAACTACAGTTAGATCTAGAGCCAGATCTATTTAACGACTGGCACTTCTACCCGAGTGCCCCTTTTGCTTGGTGCAATAGTAGTGGCCCTTTTTGGACCTCGGGTATAGATCTAGATTGGCCTAGGCTTTCTAGGGATTACGGAGACGCACGCCAAGAAGCGGTCGCGCTCCGGGTAGCTGTTCCATATTTTAAACTTAGCGTTATTATTTGTCCCTAATGTAGCCTCCTCTTATGCAGAGTAGTCCGGCCAAGGCCCGCCCCCTTACCTGCGTTCTGGGGCTTTTTCTAGTAATGCAGGTTGGTGCTGTGCAGAATTGATAGCGACTTAGCCAGTAGTCGTAGGGCAGGATTAAGGCGTTTTTCATGCAAGTTCGAAAATTCCATATGCATAGCTCAGCCCGGCCCTCCAGAGCTAGTTTTTAGAAGCCGCCAGTTTTTTGGCAGGCGCTGGCCCTTCTTGAATATGCCCTGGCCAGTTGGTAGTACACCCCTGACAAGGCAGGGTAGATTTGAGTACCTCCACTCCTAGCTCTGTATCATTCTGCCTCACCCATGGCTCGGGTTGAGCAGCACTTCGCAACCTTTTGGTTTATGTAGGTTTGGTCGTGAGCTCCCTTGTAGCCAGAGCATTGCCATGGCTGATGCCCTCACACGGTATGGTAGGCCGTTATTAAAGCTAGGACCTTCATGAGGTGGGTGGTGTATGTGGTACTCCCCCCGCTTAGGGGGTACAAGGCGTTTGGTTTGCCGAGTACCCTGCTATGGACAATGTGATTAGGTTCCAGTGCTTGTAGGCGCTGCCGATACTACTGCACCATAGTACAGTTGGCTCCAGAAGGAATTGGAGGCCTCCGGGATGGGTCTCCCAACTAGGCTGGGATGGATTTTAGGCCAGCTGGCTGTGAGTAGCCAGCTGGGGCAGTCTTGGCAGTAGACTCCGGGTCAGGTAGTAGGCCTCAGAGATAGGCCTCCTTGCGAGTGAGTCCCGACGTTTGGGGAGGTTGGCAATTTATTAGCTGCAACCTGGAAAATAGGTAGTCAGCCTTGGTAGGCCTCTGCAAAGTTCGGCCCCATGTGTATTGCGGTATATATTGCTCCCCAACGATGTCGGCTTCAAGTAGCAGATTTTCCCAACTAATAACCCTAGTTAGCAGTTGGATGTTAATTTTTGTGAGCCAGCAGAGAAGCTACTGTCAGCCCAAGGTTATAACATCACAGTTTTTCACTCCTTCCACCAGGAAGCTGTCCCTGCAGGCCCGCTGTGAGGTGGTAGGCCCCATTAGGCCTCCCTGAAGGCAGGCTCCCATTCGCCAGTCGCTGTGCCAGCTAGCATGGGCTGCTAAGCTGTTGATGGGTGGTAGGCCGCACCAGGCCTCCCTGAAAACTCGGCATGAGGTAGCAGGCCTCACCAGGCCTCCCTTGAGGACGCGTTCTTGGGCTCAGTCACTTGGCAGGTTGTGATGAACCGTTGGCAGGTAGTAGGCCTCACCAGGCCTCCCTGAAGGAGGGCTCCTGTTTGCCAGTCGCCGTGTCAGCTAGCACAGGAGCTGCTAGGCTGTTGCTGGGTAGTAGGCCCTGAAGTAGGCTCCCTGAAGACTGGTCGTAAGGTAGTAGGCCTCACCGGGCCTCCCTAAGGGCATGTTCCTGGGCTCCAGTCACCTGAGAAACAGCTAGCACGAGTCGCTAGCAGTTAGAAGGCCGCACTGGTCCTCCCTGCAGGCCCGCTATCAGGTGGTAGGCCTCATTAGGCCTCCCTTGAGGGCGAGTTCCTGAGTTAGGATGCTCGGGTAGCTAGCATAGCTTACTATCAGGTAGTAGGCCTCTCCAGGCCTCCCTAAGGCTTGCTATCAGGTAGTAGGCCTCACTAGGCCTCCCTGAGGGCGAGTTCCCGAGTCAGGATACTCGGCTAGCTGGTGTAGCTTGACCTTCAGGTAGTAGGCCTTCACTAGGCCTCCCTGAGAAAACGAGTTTCCGTTTTCCAGCTACTTTGACAGTCGGCTTCAACTGCTATAGGGTAGTAGGCCTCACCAGGCCTCCCTCTAAGCGAGTTCCTGAGCATGGCTTCTCAGGCTTCTCTGGCATATATTTCCATCATACAATGGGCCTCACTAGGCCTCCCTGACGGGTCTTTGGTTCTCAGTACGAGGACTGTTAACTGGCATAACGCTGACAGCTAGTGGTGACCTGCTATCAGTGATCCGGCCCTTAGCCGGCAGCATCTAGTGAAGTCTTACCCTGGCGCGACTGGTGTCGCTTCTGCTACTTGGTCCCCAAGGAGGGGATTTCAGCCTGCAACCTGGTTTACCTACCCCTTTAAGCTCCCCTCTTTTCGGAGGGTCGTATGTGAGCCCGAAGCTGCCTGGGCCTGATCAGATGGTCGTAGGCCCCTAGGGTGGCCTCCCAATTAGATCAGTTTTTAGGCCAGTCTGGCCTCCTGAGTGTTTCTAACTGATAATAACTCAGTAGATCCTAGGATGGAGCAGATTACTCCCCTCGCTGGCAAGGGTAGAAAGCGCTATGCTGAGTGCTGCTCTCCGGGATTCCCGTCTCTGAGATCCGGTCTGAGGAGGACACTGCCATTCTGCAGTCCCTGGGACTGGATGCCTCTTCAGGAGGCGAGTATCCAGAGGCTCTGTTATCGGACAGACAGGGATGGCCTGGCTGAAGCGCCCGTTTTAAAAGGCACCAAGCTAGGCCTCCTTGGTGGCAGTAGTGGCTGGCTGGGGCGCCCTAGGGCCCCCTAGCCACATTCCCTTAAAGGAAACCCCTTCCTTTGAATGGGTCGGATCCAGGCCTTTGAGCGGCCGGGGTAGAACTTCTCTAAGTGTTCGAAGCTTCCTACTCAGGCTTATAGCTTTGGCTGTGACCGAAGGGAATGCTGTCACTGACAGCCTCTGTGACCAGAGGGGGGGTGGTTCAGGCATTTCAATTGAATTTGCTTGTTCTGACAGTTGTCACTGCCAATAGGCATGCACTCCCCTCGGCATGGTGGCGTTGGTATTTCGTTCCCTGTAGCATCAAGCTGACGCAGCGCGAGTTCACATTCGAAAGGGAACGTCTCCGGTTACGTATGTAACCTAGGTTCCCTGAGAACAGGGAACGAGACGCTGCGTCGCTTTGCCATGCCTCAGGGTTTGCCTGCCGGACAGTCCCTGAAGACGAAGGGCGGTGTCATGTTGGCAGAGGCGCCCTTTTATACTTCCTGGTCGCACCTTGATGACATCATAGGCTGTCGCTGGTCAATAGGATTGCCGTGATTCGATAGTAGTTCAGACACCTGTCACGCTGGAGGCGTTCCCCATAGCGTCAAGCTGACGCAGCGTCTCATTCCCTGTTCTCAGGGAACCTAGGTTACATACGTAACCGGAGACGTTCCCTTTCGAAAGGGAACTCGCGCTGCGTCAGCTTGACGCTACAGGGAACGAAATACCAACGCCACCATGCCGAGGGGAGTGCATGCCTATTGGCAGTGACAACTGTCAGAACAAGCAAATTCAATTGAAATGCCTGAACCACCCACCCTCTGGTGACAGAGGCTGTCTGTGACAGCATTCCCTTCGGTCATAGCCAAAGCTATAAGCCTGAGTAAGAAGCTTCGAACACTTAGAGAAGTTCTACCCCGGCCGCTCAAAGGCCTGAATCCGACCCATTCAAAGGAAGGGGCTTCCTTTAAGGGAATGTGGCTAGGGGGCCCTAGGGCGCCCCAGCCAGCCACTACTGCCACCAAGGAGGCCTAGCTTGGTTGATTGTTTTGAATGTAAAGTTTCATTTTGCAGGAGAATTGAGGGGTTTTGCCCATTGTGTGTGTTTTTTTTGGATTTGTGTGTAGAGTTCTGAGAATATGAGGCATGCTTTCAGAAAGTGTGTGTAAACAATTGAGAAAAACTGTAATATTTTGTTCGTATAACCGTTAGTTTGCTTTTGGCTATAAGAAATGTGTAGGCTAGGACCCTATGTGAAAGTGTTACAGTCATGTTAAATACAAAATAGATGCCTACATTTGAAAACACTTGAAGCAAAACCAGAACTGCATGAGAAGATGATCACATGAATGAGTCAACATGCAGAACAGTTCATGAGAAACATAAGGGGATTACCAGGTATTTCCTTATATTTATTTCCATGTAACTTATTTCCATGCTGTTTTTCATAAAACCAAAATTCAAACAAGGCTGTCTGTGATACGGCTCGTGGGTGTGAGAGGAAGAAGGCAAGGGGTCGGCTGTATGGGACACGGTTCTCAGGTTTATTTGTCGTATAACTCAAAATATGCGTGCACATCGCACGACTTTCACTCAAAACTATTTTCTCTGTTTCTCCAACGGTTTGGTCAGGCAGTTCCTCTCTGCTGCTTCGCCTCGTGTCCCCGTGTCCTTTCAGCTCTCTCTCTTCCCTCTCTCTGTTTGGGGAGCGGCTTTATCCGGTCTCTCCGTGCCAATCACTGTAATCAGACACAGGTGTTCATTGTTATGCACTTGACCTACTTTCTCACCGCTCGTCTCCTCACTCTCTCCGTCTGTGCAAGACTCCGCAAAACCACGCCCCCCCCGCCACATACCCCCACCGCCCGCTCCAGGCCGGGGAGCCATCCGGCCTGCAGCCCCCCCCCCCCCCCCCCTCCTCCTGGAGAGGAAGTCAGCCACAGCCATCTGTGCACCCGGCCTGTGGACCACCTTGAACTTAAAAGGCTGTAAAGCTAGATACCAACGGGTGATCCGGGCGTTGGTATCTTTCATGCGGTGGAGCCACTGCAAGGGGGCGTGGTCCGAACAGAGGGTGAATTCCCGCCCCAGGAGATAATATCGGAGGGTGAGAACGGCCCATCGAATCGCCAGACACTCCTTTTCGATGGTGCTGTACTTGGTCTCCCTCTTTGAGAGCTTCCGACTCACGTACAGCACCGGCCGCTCCTCACCCTCCACCTCCTGAGACAGGACTGCACCCAGCCCCCTGTCCGACGCGTCTGTCTGCAACAGAAATGACAGAGAGAAATCAGGAGAATGCAAGAGCGGCCCGCCACACAGAGCAGCCTTAACTTGGGTAAAAGCCTGCTGGCACGGCTCCGACCACTGGACCGTATCTGGTGCCTCTTTTTTAGTGAGGTCAGTCAGCGGGCTGGTGAGGTCCGAATATTTAGGTGCAAACCTTCTATAATATCCCGCCAGCCCCAGGAACTGCCTCACCTCAATATGGCTCGGTCTCAATATGGTGCTGTATGAGATTGGTCCGACCGGGCAGGGACGAAAACACATCCGCAAAATCTGCTTGCAATTTAGCAACGTCAGTGAGCTGGGAGGGCGAGAGGTGATCTCCCCCCGGGGCCAGCGCGACTGATCGGCCTTTGAGGTTCGCCTCTGGCCCGAGATCATCCTCGTTGGTGACTACCTTCGCCAGCAACACTGACTCCGCCTCATTCCATTTTTTTAAGAGATTGAGATGGTAAATCTGATGTGCTCCGTTCCTATCCGTTCGTACCACCTCATAAGTGAGATCCCCCACTCGTCGTGTGACCTCAAACGGTCCTTGCCACTTGGCGAGTAACTTTGAACTGGACGTGGGCAATAACACAAGTACCTTCTCTCCCGGTGTAAATTCTCGCAGTCGGGTTCCCCTGTTGTACAGCCGGCTTTGTGTGTCCTGGGCCTGTAGCAAATTCTCCATTGACAGCCGCCCCAAGGTGTGGAGTTTTGCTCTCAGGTCCAGGACATACTGAATTTCGTTTTTACTTTCCGACAGTCCCTCCTCCCAAGCCTCCCGCATGACGTCAAGGACCCCTCGGGGCTGACGTCCATACAGTAGCTCGAAGGGGGAAAACCCTGTGGAGGCTTGGGGGACCTCCCTCACAGCGAACAACAGGGGTTCCAACCATTTGTCCCAATTTTTGGCGTCTTCGTGAACGAACTTACGAATCATTGTCTTTAATGTGCGATTAAATAGTTCTACCAGACCGTCTGTTTGTGGGTGATAAACGCTGGTACGCACAGATTTAATGCCCAATAATCCGTACAGCTCACTTATGGTGCGGGACATAAACGCCGTGCCTTGATCGGTGAGAATCTCTTTCGGGATTCCCACCCGGGAGATTAAACGAAACAGCGCATCCGCCACACTCTTTGCCGAAATGGTGCGGAGAGCTACTGCTTCGGGGTATCGCGTTGCATAGTCCACTATCACTAATGCAAAGCGATGCCCTCGTGCGGATCGTTCTAATGGCCCAATGAGGTCCATACCAATTCTCTCGAAGGGGACCTGCACAAGCGGTAGAGGGGTTTATGTTTTTACGAGGTAGAAAAAAGAACTGAAATCACGTGGGCGATTAAATACCTAGATTGGTATAAATAAGACCTAGATTGGTCTGAGAATAAATAAGACCTAGATTGGTCTGGGGACCATAATACCTAGATTGGATTGGTTCCGCCCGCGGTCAGGTAACCAGGGCACAAAATCGGGCGCTATTGCGAGTGTCCACCCGGCTGATCTTGGGTGAAGAGATCAGATCTGTACGGAGACGTCCAACAGATTAATAGCGCGCACACGAAAAGCCACAGAATCAGACTGCCAATATGGGGAAATCCCAAAGCAAGCTAGCTGAATACGACCCAGCCAGCAGAGCCATGTGGGGCCCAAATGGGTTTGACCTGGGTTATCTAACTGGGACCCAGCCAGTTTTGCACCCAGTTTCCATGTAGGCCCCACATGGATTTGCCCAGATGAAATGAACACTGCTTAGTGTGCACACTACAGGCTGTTTAATGTAACACTTAATCAGTGTTGGAGGTAATGAGATAATTAAGTGATTGAAAAATGATTTTGTATTAGTGAAGACCACCTGCTGTTAACAAGCAGAATCACTGAAGGAAAGAGAAACACAAGAACTACTTCCAGCCACAGCCTTGGATGAAATCAACTGAAGATAAAATACATTACATCTCTCAAGATCTGATTAAACAACTCCACAAACAACATTAGCTTCACTTATTACCAACCAGACTGACTTTATTTCTGTCAGACATTCGTATTAAGAAGTTCGTATTAAGAATTAAGAAGAGGCTTAGATGTTGATTACTTATTTGAAAGTAATAGTTTGATTTGATGTTACCATTGTGGCGATCAGTGTGTGCTTTAGTCAGGCTCTTGACTTTTTAACATTAGTTTTTCTAAAGCTGTGTTTGTTATGGCGAGAACAGCAAGAGAAAATATAATCAGGTGCTGTAAGCTGATTGATAATAAGAATATAATCATCATATTTTGGCTTAACTCATTGATATTATGTGGGAGGTTTATACCGGTAGTATGTTATTAATTCTGTTTTATTGTTATAATTCTACAGTAAGAGAATAATAGAATTTAATCAGAACATCAAACGATTTATAACACACCATTTACATATTTTGGGCTCCTGTGAGTTTTACTCGCACACAGACATCAAGAATCAGCAAATGAATCTCAACAATGGTGACATGCTTCAATGGTGCAATGCATTCCGAATGCATCATACGAAACTTATCCATGGCTCCCAGAATGCTCTGCACCATTGAAGCACGTCACCATTGTTGAGATTCATATGCTGATTCTTGATGTCTGTGTGGAGTTGTTTAATCAGATCTTGAGAGATGTAATGTATTTTATCTTCAGTTGATTTCATCCAAGGCTGTGGCTGGAAGTAGTTCTTGTGTTTCTCTTTCCTTCAATGATTATGCTTGTTAACAGCAGGTGTTCTTCACTAATACAAAATCATTATTCAATCACTTAATTATCTCATTACCTCCAACACTGATTAAGTGTTACATTAAACAGCCTGTAGTGTGCACACTAAGCAGTGTTCATTTCATCTGGGCAAATCCATGTGGGGCCTACATGGAAACTGGGTGCAAAACTGGCTGGGTCCCAGTTAGATAACCCAGGTCAAACCCATTTGGGCCCTACATGGCTCTGCTGGCTGGGCATGGGACGAGCTTTAAGTGGATTGGACATCCAGCTCTGTCTGTCACTAGTAATTATGACCAATTTTGTCATGGATGAAGACGATTTGAATTAATCTCTGGATTAATTAGAGACAAAGTGACAATTTAACTGAAGTCACTATCCAAATGATCTAGAGACTCCCTCATATTTATGAAAGGCCGGCGGGCGAACCAAAAAGATAACTTCTAAAAGGATGTCTAGATAACTTCTATACATATTTTGATTCATACAGAAAAAAATAATAAAAAAAATAGGCTTTCTGACAGGGATTAGATTAGATTAGATTCAACTTTATTGTCATTACACAAGTACAAGTACAAGGCAACGAAATGCAGTTTAGGTCTAACCAGAAGTGCAATAGCAGCAAGTGCAGGATATACAACGTTTGCATAAGTGCAGGACATGGATATGTACTGAGTATATATAAATATATCTATAAATAGAGAGATGGTTATTACTATAAACAGAATTTACAGGTGAATATGTACAGTGAATAATATACAGATGGTTAATACTATAAACAGAATTTACAGGTGAATATGTACTATGAATATAATATAATATACAGATGGCTATTACTATAAACAGAATTTTACAGATAGAGGTATACAATGATATGTTAGGCTAAAATGAGGAATATGGCAGTGGATTAAGGTAGTGCAATAAATTATGGACAGAAGCTATCCGAAAAAAAGTGTAAAAGTGCAGTGGAAGTGATTGCATATTACAGTTAGAAGTACGGTGCAAAATACAAATGTAAACAGTTGGTACTGTAAAAACAGTCGGCAGTGCAAATGAGCATAATCCAGTTACGGTGTGGTAGTGCAAAATGCATAAGTAAACAGTTGTTACTGTAATAAACAGTCGGTAGTGCAAATAACAAAGTGAAGGTGGTAGAAGGTAGGAGAGTTATCAGTATATGAGGGGAGAGGATCAGCGGGGGTTTGAGTTCAGTAAGGAGACAGCTCTGGGGAAAAAACTGTTCTTAAGTCTGCTGGTCCTGGTCCGGTGGATCCTGAAACGCCTGCCGGAGGGCAGGAGAGAAAACAGTCTGTGGGCTGGGTGAGAGGAGTCCTTGAGGATGCTGCGAGCTCGATGCAGACAGCGTTTCCTATGGATGTGTTCGATGGCAGGCAGTGGAGTTCCTGTGATGCGATGGGCAGTTTTCACCACCCGCTGCAGTGCCTTGCGCTCCGCAACAGAGCAGCTCCCATACCATACTGCCACACAGTTGGTCAGGATGCTTTCTATTGCGCAGCGATAGAAGTTCACCAGGATAGCCGAGGAGAGCTGATTCTTCCTCAGTGTCCTCAGGAAGAAGAGGCGCTGGTGAGCCTTCTTGACCAGGCTGGAGGTGTTGGTCGTCCACGACATGTCCGCCGAGATGTGGATCCCCAGGAACTTGAAACTGGAGACACGTTCAACAGCCATTCCATTGATGTGGATGGTGTCGTGTGTGCCTCTTGACTCCTTCCTGAAGTCCACGATGAGCTCCTTCGTTTTGGTGGTGTTGAGGAGCAGGTTATTTTCGGTGCACCATGTGGCCAGGTGCTGGATCTCCTCCCTATAGGCAGTCTCATCGTTGTTGCTGATGAGACCAATCACCGTAGTGTCGTCCGCAAACTTGACGATAGAATTAGATCCATACACAGGCTTGCAGTCGGCGGTGAAGAGGGAGTAGAGAACAACCAAAGTCTATTATGAACAACCAAAGTCAAATTAGGCTAAAATGGATATTGAAATATGAATCCTTTTTTAAAATACAGATTGGTTTTAACCAGCGTTAAAGAAATTGATGTGGCAAGGTTGATGATAAGAATCACTGCCAAATGACATGATGTAAGAGGAGTTTTAATGGACAGGGCATAGAGAAAAGGGTACTTTAAAATAAATCCTATTTAATTAATTAATTTTGAATGGTTTACTGATAACATGAACTGAAAAGATTTTAATAAAGAATCGGGTATTGAGTATGATTAAGTATGATGTCACGAGATAAAGATGAGTGAACGAGCTGATTGAACGTAATGCGAATTGATAACTTTGTCATTTTTATGAAGTGTATTTAACATTAACAAATTTTGATTTATGTTCGTTAATGGTTAAATATGATGTGGGCTATGATGACTGAAAATGGGTCTGTTGGAAATAGTAAGTAGGGTAGTTTGTGAAGAATTGTGTTGAAATGACTGACTGAAGAAAGGTTGATAAGAATGTGATGCACAGTGAGAAACTGGGGGCATTTAGATAAGAATGTAAGCATGCAATTGAGGTAGAGAGGATAGTGACCAGACAAACGCACAAAAGAGAATCAGTGCATGACAGACATTTGTGATTTGAAAATATACCCTGCAAGGGCAGAGGTGTCCTCTGAACTGTGGGCAAAGCACAAAATGTAAACTGAAGGATGTTTTATGTAGAGATTTAAAGTGCTAAGATGGATTATTATCTATCTTACTTATTTGTATTGTTTAGTTTGAGTTTGAGTGAATGCCAAAAAGGTCTGTTATGATTTTGATTAATCAAGAGAATCACTGATTGTTTGTTTTTTCATATATGTTTTCTAAAGTATTTAGTCTCTGAGGAGTGACTGTGGGTCTGACCTAGGGATGTGTGTGTCATCAAACGGTTGATAGCAGAAAGTTGGCATGTTTGGATTTTGGAGGTATCACACACTCCTAACATGATGGGAGAGCAGTGACACTGATTACTGACTTAGCCCGGCTTACAGAGATGAAATACGGATTTGTCTTTCATTTTATTGGATATTTTCAGTATGTTTATGGGAAACTTTCTAGTTAAGACTTTATTAGTTTGTAGCTATATGTAAATGCTACAACAACAACAAAGAGTTTATTTCAACAGAAAACCGTGAGAGCAGTCGCCGCGGCAGCACAGCAGTCAAAGGAACCAGAATGTATTTTATTATCTGAAACTAACACAAATGCTTTGACTTCCTTACAGAGTATGCAGGCGTTCGCCACAGCAGCGGAGAAGCACCTGTGGAGACGCTGTGGCCGGAAACTTGTGAATGATGTGTGAATGTGCAAAATGGCGTCTAGACGAGTAGTGATGGCAAGCCTTGTTTACCCCAACAATATTTTTGATGATTATGATAAATGGCTGCATGGGCAAGCCTGCAGCCAAAGGGGGAATGGTAATGGTACTCAAATGAATTAAGTTTATAAGGGGGTTACAATATTTGCTGAAAATTTTTGCATCTTGATGCATATTGATATACATGAAAACAAGAAAAGGCTTAGAGTAAATCTGAGCTCGTTTGAGACGTTTTTGGAAGACCACCATTCATGGGAATGGAAGGGGGTAAACAATAGCTTGCATCAATAGAATTGTGAATTATTGCAAAGAAATGTCTTCTCTGTTGTCTGATATCTGTGTGCAGGTGAAAGCTGCTGCAGGGGAAACCGGCTGAGACGCCCTTGCACAACATCAAGCCAGGAGATTACATGGTAAAACGGGACCTGAGTACAAAGAGCTGGAAGGCGGAAAGGTGGCTAGGACCTTTTGTTGGGCTTCTGACGACAGACCACCATCAAGGTAGCGGAGAGAGCGACGTGAGTGCATGCGAGCCATTGCAGAAAGGTCCCACCAGTGATCGGGGAGGAGGAGCCGAGAGGAGAAGAGCAGGAGACACACGTCTGTGCGGGCAGAGATATAAACATAATTTGCCATTATCATCTCAGGAGCAGAGACACTGGCACAACGTGGTGCTGAGCCAACCAGTTTTCAAGTTAAACCCTATTTCAAGCCTACAGAATCCAGTAGGTGGTGCTTAGAGCTGCAGCGGACATCGAGCAAGGGAAGATTCCAACAAACTATCCAACGTCTGCCTGCAAGAAAACGCAACGGTACAACCACACAGACATGTTAATTTCACCATTGAGGGTGACGCATGTTCGAGGAGATGTGTGCGTGTGCTCACAGAGACTGAAGCTGAACGTGAAGGCAGGGTGGTGTCACAGGTCGGGGCGGGCCAACCCAGACTGCACCCACCCCTGAAAAGCCCGGGAACCACCTCGAGGAACGTGTCAAGGGCCAGACAGACAAGGGAATAAAATAATATAGTTTATTTATTATATTAAAAGGCCAATGAATTGGATAAGTCCTAATTAAAATCTTCTTCTTGCCGCCAGGACAGTTCAAGGGTCTACAGACCTCCCGGGACGGGAGGTGAGGGACGATCGTGACGGACCGGAGGCTCGTCGGAGGGGAATCAGGGGGGAATCCCCGCGCCGTCCAGGTAGGTCACTGGGTAAGTACTCCTCTACGGGACTCAAGAGGGGAGGCCGTGGTCATACGAACCCCATTCAGACTGGAACCAGGTAAGTATGCAGATGTGGGGGGCAAAGCGAGTCCCTGGGGTCACTCCGGAGGGAGGTACTCGGAGGTGGGGGCAAGCGAGCCACTGGAACGATACAGCAAGGTTTAACTGTCCATCGATATGTGGAACAATCGACTGAGTTACCTCTCTTCTTCTGAGCAGGGTAAAGGCTTCCAATAAGGGCGTGTGGGGACCACCAGGCGGGGAGGACACTTTGAGCGGGGTGCTCACGTCGGTTGAACACTGCGACAGACGCAGCACAGTTTCGACGGTTCCTCAGTATGTGAAGCTTTTCAACTGATATACCTTCTCTCCTTTTAAACGGGGTCAAGGCTTCCAATAGGGGCGTGTGGAGACCACCAGGCGGGGAGGGCACTTTGGGCGGAACGCTCCACTTCAGCTGAGCACTAGAACAGTACAGCAAGGTCTCAATGGTTCAACAGTAAGTGAAGCTTTTCAACTGATATACCTTCTCTCCTTTTGAGCAGGGTCAAGGCTTCCAAGAGGGGCGTGTGGAGACCACCAGGCGGGGAGAACACTTTGAGCGGGGCGCTCACTTCAGCTGAACACTGGAACAGTACAACAAGGTCTCAATGGTTCAACAGTATGTGAAGCTTTTCAACTGATATACCTTCTCTCCTTTTGAGCAGGGTCAAGGCTTCCAATAGGGGCGTGTGGAGACCACCAGGCGGGGAGAACCCTTTGAGCGGGGCGCTCACTTCAGCTGAACACTGGAACAGTACAGCAAGGTCTCAATGGTTCAACAGTATGTGAAGCTTTTCAACTGATATACCTTCTCTCCTTTTGAACAGGGTCAGGGCTTCCAATAGGGGCGTGTGGAGACCACCAGGCGGGGAAAACCCTTTGAGCGGGGCGCTCACTTCAGCTGAACACTGGAACAGTACAGCAAGGTCTCAATGGTTCAACAGTATGTGATATATGAAGCACTCAGCATTAACGGGGCCGGGTCTTTTCAAGCAGGAAGTTGGGCGGTTGCTTTATCAAGACCCTTCGTTAGAGACAGCGGGTGGGAGACTGTAGGAGGAGAGTGCACGGCAGACTTCTATTACTTCTCCACACACCAATTTCACTTCACAGCACAAACCGTGTAAATCTTCACTTCAAGCACTGCAATTCCACTCGCACACCGTGCATTCGGGCCAGCACTCACCCACCGGTCTTTTCTCCCACCAGATCGGATCTCGTTCTCGATCAGGGCTTGACTTTGCTCCGGGAAAGCAGAAGAACGATGCAGCGATCACCACATTCGGCAAGGAGAGGACAGAAGTTGGAGACAGATCATTAATTCACTCGGTGTAATAGTTCACTCGTGCCAAACATTTTCCAAACTCTCCACACCACTTCAGTGTTAGTGCATATAAACAACGGATCAAATACTCATCACTTGCGTCTTTCTCACTACAGACGATATTCCTCAAGTCTTCGCTGACAAATACTTCACTCCTTCCTTCCTCTTCCACAGCTCCAATCTTCCCCACTCCACAGCCCAGCCTCAATAAAAAGAACAACCCGCTGCCAAACACAGCATCATACGGGAGGAGATCCACCCCACAGTCTGTTTTCCCTCTGTTTTTAAAGCCTCATCTCAATAGGTGTCCCTCTCACAGCGTTCTCTATAATTGCCCCACACCTGCTGTCACTCAGGCAATCAGCCCCGCTGCCATGGCAACAGATTCACAGGGCATAGACCGGGTGTTCACTGGAAAATCCTGAACAGCTGCATTCACCAGGATCTTAGTCCCGTTCGGTTTGTTTTGTCACCCCGTGACACACCCCCCTGCCAAACCGTTCTAGTCCCTAGAACGGGATCCGGACACCCAGTCTCCGTACCTGGCTGGGGGTTGCCCCCGGTTCTCCCGTTGGGATCGCCTTGGCGGGGAGTTGGGTTCCTCTGGCCTTGGTAGGGCATAGGGTTCCTCTGGCCTTGGCCCTATTTCCAGCCTCCGGGGGGCCACAGCCCATCCCACCACGGGAGGCATCCACGCTGGTTCAGTCGGAGGTCTCTCTGCAGTTGGTTCGGGGTAATTCGGACAAGGGCGCATCAGGTTACGGTGGAGCACCCGCTCTGGACCTTCTCTCCCTTCGGGACGGAGGGCATACACCGGTTGATCGAGATGCGGCTGTCGTTGGACCACGTACGGCTGGGGCTCCCACCGATCACTGAGTTTGCCCTTTCCTTGTCGCCGGCTATCTCGTACCAGAACTCTTTCGCCAGGCAGTAGCGGCGCGCTTCTTGCCGTACGGTCATACAACCTTTTGTTCTTGGCTGCGGCTTGCTTAATTCGGTCCGAGACCCGTTCGTAGGCCAGTTGAAGGCGTTGATGGTGTCTGGCCACCCACTCCGTTACACCGCCTCCCTCTTCAGCGGCCGCAGTTCCCAGCAGTAGGTCAACTGGTAGTCTCACATGCCTTCCGAACATCAGGTAGGTCGGTGCATACCCGGTCGTGCTGTGTATGCTGTTGTTATACGCCTGGACCATTGCCGGAAGGTTGTCAGCCCAATGTCCCTGTTGTTCGTTTTCCAAGGTCCCCAAGAGACCGAGCAGCGCCTGGTTAAACCTCTCGCACCCTCCGTTCCCCTGAGGATTATAGGGCGTCGTATGGGTCTTCTTACATCCGTACAGTTGGCACAGCTCGTGTACTACCCTGGATTCAAAATTTGGCCCTTGATCTGAATGGAACACTTCGGGACACCCGAAGGGCTGGATGACATGCCTCCACAGGGCATTAGCGGTGGTAATGGCGGTCTGGTCCAGAGTTGGGATGGCCCAGGCATATTTGGTAAACAGGTCAGTGACCACTAGAAGGTTTTGAATGCGATCGACCGGCCGACCCAGCGTCAGATAGTCCATAGCGAGTATATGCATTGGTGCTTTAGCTCGAATTGGGACCAATGGAGCTCGTGTCTCTTTCCTGGCTTTGAACAGGGTGCAGCGCGGGCAGCCCTGTAGGTAAGTCCTCACGGTCCCCTCCATCCCAGGCCAGTAAAAGTGGCGTCGCAAGAGTGCCGTCGTCCTCTCCCGCCCTTGATGACCAAGCTTGTTGTGATAAGCCTCCAGCAGAGCGTGACATCTTCCCTCGGGGACCACCACTTGCCAGACCGGGTCACCCGAGCGTGAGTCCTGGAGGGACCGACAAATCACCCCTTCCTTCAGATGGAGCCTCTCCTTCTGGCCCAGTAGGCCCCTCACGATTCGGGTTTGAGCCCGGCGTCCCGCACCCTCCGGCCACTTGTCCTGTTCCAGCCAGACCCGGACCAGTGACAGGTCCTCATCTTCGCCCTGCAACATCCTCCAGCGCTGTGGGTCCCATCCCCAACTTGCGGGCGGTTCCTCCAACGGTGGTCCCGGTGCCTCCACAATGCCCACCATCATTCCCTCGTCGCGGTCCACCTCCCGCATGGGTCTCGGACCCTCCGGCCCTCCTTCTGGCCACCTAGATAGTACGTCAGCGTTGGTATGTTCCCTTCCTGGCCGGTACTGAAGCTGGTACTCAAAGTTGGCCAATTGTGCCACCCACCTCTGTTCCACCGCCCCCAACTTGGCGGTTTGTAGGTGTACCAGTGGGTTGTTATCGGTCACTACGGTCACCTTTGCTCCCCATAGGTAGTCTTTGAACTTCTCACTGAGCGCCCACTTCATGGCCAGTAACTCAAGCTTAAAGGAGCTGTAGTTGGCATCGTTCCTCTCCGCAGGGTGTAGACTCCGGCTCGCATAAGCAATGACTCTTTCTTCCTCCGGCTGTTTCTGCGCTAAGACAGCCCCCAAGCCCAAGTGGCTGGCGTCAGTGTAGAGGATAAAGGGCTGGGTGAAGTCTGCGTATGCCAGGATGGGTGCTTGTAACAGCTCCTGCTTGAGCCTCTGGAAGGCGGTCTCGCATGCCGGATCCCACTGAATCGCTGGGGACCCTCGGCCCTTGGTGTGTCCCGTTCCCCCCAGCAACTGGTTCAGGGGTTTGGCGATCTTAGAGAAATCCTTAATGAATCGCCTGTAGTACCCGACAAAGCCGAGGAAGGATCGAACCTGGCGCACGGTCTTCGGGGCAGTCCACCCCTGTACAGCCGACACCTTCTCTGGGTCCACAGCGATTCCTGCAGCGCTCACGATATGGCCCAGGAACTTTACCTCCTTCCGGAAAAGCTGACATTTATCCGGTTGGAGCTTCAGCCCGTACTTCTCAAGGGAGCGGAACACCTGCTCAAGATGCTGAAGGTGAGTCTCAAAGTCAGGGGAATAGATAATCACGTCGTCCAGATACACAAGAGCGGTATCCACTAGCTGGCTCCCCAGGCAGCGCTGCATTAGCCGTTGGAACGTGGCGGGGGCGTTGCAGAGGCCGAACAGCATCCGGTCCCACTCATATAACCCAAAGGGAGTCGTGAAGGCTGTCTTCTCCCGGTCCCGCTCGTCCACCTGCACTTGCCAGTATCCGCTCGCCAGGTCTAGTGTGGAATACCAGGCCGCCCGGGTGAGACTCGTGAGGGAATCCTCGACTCGAGGCAATGGGAAAGCATCCCGCTTCGTCACTTGGTTCAACCTCCGATAATCCACACAGAATCTCCATGCGCCTGTTTTCTTCCTCACCAGAACAATCGGGGCCGCCCAAGGGCTACTGCTCTCGCGGATGATCCCTTTATCCAGCATCCCCCGCAGAAGAGCCCGAACCTCAGAATATAATGTTGGAGGTACTGGCCGGTAGCGTTCCCTACTAGGCGGGGCTTCTCCAGTGGGAATTTGATGCTGAACGATGTTAGTACACCCGTAGTCCTCGTCATGGGTGGAGAACAACTGTGGCCATTTTGATAGAAAAGCCTTGAGCCGTCTTGTTTGATCCTCCTCCAACCCTTCTCCCCGTAGGGACTCACCTCCGAGATGGGCCGGCAGTCCTCCTTCAGCCTCTCTTCTGTGCGTCCCCGTCTGCGCCAACGCAACCTCCACTACGGTCGGGCCCACTTGACTGAACTTGATTCCTCCTGGATCTTGCACTTGCTGGGGCAACACTGAGGTAACTCGGGCTAGACACTGATGACGATGCAGTTGGATCGGGAAAGGGTTCGTGTTCCGGACTCTCACCCGGACTCGGCTGCCTCGGGCGGATGCCAGTCCTCTGGCCACTTCCACCTTAGGACCGTCGTTGTGCGGTTCTACCAACACCCACTCCTCCGGGTGGTAAAGTCTAGGGGGCACCCGGACCCAAACCATCGCCTCGCTTCGAGCCGGGATGGACAACGCATAGCGGCAAGCCACTCTTCCAGTGCTCTCCCGGTCCCCCTGCTGTTCGGCCAGGCAAATTCGGCGACAGTCAGCTCTAATGCGATCCCATTCTCTGCCCTCAGGCGTCGCAGTTGCTCGGGCCGGCCCACTCTGGAACAGCCCCTCCCAGCATTCGGAGATGACATTCATGCCCAACAGGGCGCGATGAGACCCCAGGCAGGCGTTGCGAACCACCACCACCCCCTTCTGGGGTACGACCATGCCATGGATCTCTAGGTCTGTCACTACGTATCCCACGTATGGGATGTCGAGACCGTTGGCCCCTCGCAGAGTCAGCCAGGGGGCTTCGGTCGTCGGCCGGCCCTGGGTACCGAACAGTTCCTGGACTAGGCTCTCCGCGAACAGAGTGACTTGCGACCCCGTGTCCAGCAGACACTGCACCTTCTGGCCATTGACTTGAACCATGATGACCGGACAACGGCCCACCAGGCGTTCCTTTGATAGTTGGGAAGACGAGGGGTCTGAAAAGGGGGTCCCGACCACTTGACCCACAGTGGCCGGAGACTCTAAAAACCACCCTGCGAAGCGCGTCTGGAGGAGCACTGACGAACGTAATGTCCGGCTTCCCCACAGCCGTTGCAGATAGGACGCCCCTGTTCGTCCCACTGGAATCGGGGACCCGTGGATCGAGTGAAGTGACGCTCTGGAGGGCGATTCCCGTCGGAGTAGGCTCGCTCCCGCGGTGAGGGTAATGAATGGAGGCGTTCTCGGCGGAGTTCTTCGACGACAGACTTAGACAGTTCAGACATTTGCTCACGGATATCCCTCTTTAGTTCCTCCCGGAGGGCATGCTTCCAATCGGAAGTAACAGGGGCCGAAGGCCCACTGACTGCGTTCGCAGCCAGACAGCTGGGGGGATCCATACCTTCGGTGTGGTCACGCTCGAGGGCTAGAGCCTCCTGCCGCAGCTCTTTGAACGTGAGGTCCGGCGTCCGTCTCAGTTGCACCCGCAGACTCTGACGCACGGGGCCCTCCCGTAATCCCAACAGAAACTGATCTCGCAATAGGGTCTCCTCGTCCCCCAGGCCGTGATCTTGTCTTCCCCTTAGCCTGGTAAACTGTTCCCTCAGTTGCAACGTGAATGGCCGAACAGTTTGTCGAGGCCCTTGCCTACAATTAAAGAATTGCGTTCTCAGGACCGCTACCGGGGGGGTGTCTCCGTATTGCCCCGTGAGAAAATCAAAGATGGCTTGGGCTGTGATGCGGGTTGCTTCCGGCGCTGCCTGTACTTCTCTTCTTGCTTCTCCCTCCAATGAATTTAGCACAAACTGTACCTTCTGAGGGGCACTTAGCCCTTGGAGCCCTGCCAGGTATTCAACCTGGGTCTTCCATGCTGACAGGCTCAATTCTGACCCTGGACCTCCGTACTTCTGGCCCCACGGGGCCCCCATAAAGAAAGGCATAACTGGCTGCCGGGCCACTGGCTCTTCTTCTGCCATCTAGGTCCTTGATCGCTCCACTCGAGGTGGTAACCCTGCCGACTACGCCAAGTTCTGTCACAGGTCGGGGCGGGCCAACCCAGACTGCACCCACCCCTGAAAAGCCCGGGAACCACCTCGAGGAACGTGTCAAGGACCAGACAGACAAGGGAATAAAATAATATAGTTTATTTATTATATTAAAAGGCCAATGAATTGGATAAGTCCTAATTAAAATCTTCTTCTTGCCGCCAGGACAGTTCAAGGTTCTACAGACCTCCCGGGACGGGAGGTGAGGGACGATCGTGACGGACCGGAGGCTCGTCGGAGGGGAATCAGGGGGGAATCCCCGCGCCGTCCAGGTAGGTCACTGGGTAAGTACTCCTCTACGGGACTCAAGAGGGGAGGCCGTGGTCATACGAACCCCATTCAGACTGGAACCAGGTAAGTATGCAGATGTGGGGGGCAAAGCGAGTCCCTGGGGTCACTCCGGAGGGAGGTACTCGGAGGTGGGGGCAAGCGAAAAAAGCCACTGGAACGATACAGCAAGGTTTAACTGTCCATCGATATGTGGAACATTCAAAAAAGTTACCTCTCTTCTTCTGAGCAGGGTAAAGGCTTCCAATAAGGGCGTGTGGGGACCACCAGGCGGGGAGGACACTTTGAGCGGGGTGCTCACGTCGGTTGAACACTGGGACAGACGCAGCACAGTTTCGACGGTTCCTCAGTATGTGAAGCTTTTCAACTGATATACCTTCTCTCCTTTTAAACGGGGTCAAGGCTTCCAATAGGGGCGTGTGGAGACCACCAGGCGGGGAGGGCACTTTGGGCGGAACGCTCCACTTCAGCTGAGCACTAGAACAGTACAGCAAGGTCTCAATGGTTCAACAGTAGGTGAAGCTTTTCAACTGATATACCTTCTCTCCTTTTGAGCAGGGTCAAGGCTTCCAAGAGGGGCGTGTGGAGACCACCAGGCGGGGAGAACACTTTGAGCGGGGCGCTCACTTCAGCTGAACACTGGAACAGTACAACAAGGTCTCAATGGTTCAACAGTATGTGAAGCTTTTCAACTGATATACCTTCTCTCCTTTTGAGCAGGGTCAAGGCTTCCAATAGGGGCGTGTGGAGACCACCAGGCGGGGAGAACCCTTTGAGCGGGGCGCTCACTTCAGCTGAACACTGGAACAGTACAGCAAGGTCTCAATGGTTCAACAGTATGTGAAGCTTTTCAACTGATATACCTTCTCTCCTTTTGAACAGGGTCAGGGCTTCCAATAGGGACGTGTGGAGACCACCAGGCGGGGAAAACCCTTTGAGCGGGGCGCTCACTTCAGCTGAACACTGGAACAGTACAGCAAGGTCTCAATGGTTCAACAGTATGTGATATATGAAGCACTCAGCATTAACGGGGCCGGGTCTTTTCAAGCAGGAAGTTGGGCGGTTGCTTTATCAAGACCCTTCGTTAGAGACAGCGGGTGGGAGACTGTAGGAGGAGAGTGCACGGCAGACTTCTATTACTTCTCCACACACCAATTTCACTTCACAGCACAAACCGTGTAAATCTTCACTTCAAGCACTGCAATTCCACTCGCACACCGTGCATTCGGGCCAGCACTCACCCACCGGTCTTTTCTCCCACCAGATCGGATCTCGTTCTCGATCAGGGCTTGACTTTGCTCCGGGAAAGCAGAAGAACGATGCAGCGATCACCACATTCGGCAAGGAGAGGACAGAAGTTGGAGACAGATCATTAATTCACTCGGTGTAATAGTTCACTCGTGCCAAACATTTTCCAAACTCTCCACACCACTTCAGTGTTAGTGCATATAAACAACGGATCAAATACTCATCACTTGCGTCTTTCTCACTACGGACGATATTCCTCAAGTCTTCGCTGACAAATACTTCACGCCTTCCTTCCTCTTCCACAGCTCCAATCTTCCCCACTCCACAGCCCAGCCTCAATAAAAAGAACAACCCGCTGCCAAACACAGCATCATACGGGAGGAGATCCACCCCACAGTCTGTTTTCCCTCTGTTTTTAAAGCCTCATCTCAATAGGTGTCCCTCTCACAGCATTCTCTATAATTGCCCCACACCTGCTGTCACTCAGGCAATCAGCCCCGCTGCCATGGCAACAGATTCACAGGGCATAGAC